>VZTH01013612.1:120595-169433 GCA_013397815.1 Aleadryas rufinucha
GAAAAGAACTTCAGGATGAAGTTGGATCTCCAGACAGAGTGCAATAAACACCTTTCCCACTACCAACACCTGCTGTGAGCCCAGGCTGGCTCTAACAGCCACTGGTGGGGAGACACATTCACCATCCAAATTCACCATCCAGCCCTGTTCACAGAGCCCAGCTGCTGCTCAGCTGCACTGCAGGGGATGAGCAAGTCCATCTCTTCCCTACTCCTCTGCCCAATGGAGCCCATTTGAAATGGAGTACCTTCACAAGTAAAATACACAGACCTCAAAAAATCCCTTTTTGCATTAACCTGTGTTTTTGCTAACCACAAAATGTAATATAAATTACTCGGAGACACTTTCCCTTTTCCTCTCCTTTTAGCAGAGCAAAACATGATTTACATTCTGTTTGTGGGTGAATCAAGTGAAATGCTTAATTATAAATAGCACTTGTAAATATAATCCCTTCAGCTGGAATATTTGTATAGTGAAAATGAGCAAGACCTTAATAATGATTTCAGTTACAAAACTCTGTTAGGCTTGTCTGCCATTCCAGCCCAGGCCCTGTGCAGTGATTGGGTGTAAATTTGCATTTACTCAATAGAGCCATGAAACACTGGAGAACAAACCACGGGTAGGTGGGAGGCTTCCAAGCTTCACTGGCTGCAGTGCTGCTGCGAGAACGAGCACCAGCTGAGGCTCTATCCCCAACTAGGTACAAGTGGTCCCTAGCAAAAATGAAAATTATACCCATTAGTTTTATTTATGGAGAGCTAAAATACACACTTTCTAAAGCCACGTCTGCATTCAGCAGGCGAAATATGCATGAAACTTGCCACCAAGGTTATGGAAAGGTGGAGGAGAATGTTTATCAATGTTGATAGGATTTTTTCCTCCAGATATATTTACTAGGATAGGGCATCTTCTACAGGAAACAGCATACAAGATATTAATTTTATACTTAGTCTAATTGCTCAGACATCCTGAGATGCTACCAAGTGGGAAAGCATTGAGTGACCAATCAAGCTGTATCCTTGAGGCTACCAAAACCTGCTATGTAGCAGGCAGTTCAACACCACACAGCCACTTGCTCACTCTTCCCCTCCCCAGTGGGATGGGGGAGAGAATCACCAAAAAAACCCCAAAAAACAGAAGCACACACACAAAAAAAAAACCCCAAACAAACAAAAAAGAACAAACAAAGACAAACAAACAAAAACCCCAAACAAAGACAAAACCCCCACCAAACAAACAAACCACAAAAAACACACCCCACAACAACCAAAAAACCCCATGTAGTGATGTGAGATGGCCAAGACAAGGAACATCTCAGGCTGCAGGTGTGTAACCCACCTGGCCTGAGATTACAAACAGGTTTGTATCCTCCTGGCAACAAGTGCTGTCCTAACCTTATGAAATCAGGGAGAGCAACTCCCTGAAGGCTCCTCTCCATCTCCTGTGTACATGACCTAACCATGAGCAGAAGGGAGAACCCCAGCCCTGACAACATTAATAAACTAAAGGATTAACCCCTCTGTGATCAATGCCTTGGGAACCTCTTCCTTAATTTTATAGGGAAGTACTTTAGGCTCATACCTAAAGACTTGAGGTGTACATGTAGATGTTTGCACTGTGCTAAAGCTGTAACATACTAAGCAGGATGTGAAAGAATATTAAAGATATGCTGAATCAGATATACCTTGTGATTTCACAAGATCCAAGGCCACTTAAACCAAAGTCAAAACACAGCCAACCTTTATAGCAACACAAATTAACTCAGGGTCAGCTCTGGGTTCAGATGCACCAACACAGCTATCTAATCAAAGAGGGGGTTTCCCCAAAAAGCAGCCAGCAACAGCTTTGCACAGATTTTTGCCTCTAGCCCTTGGTTGAAAAAAAAGGAATGATGTACTCTCTCTTAGAGCCAGCCACCAAACTGAGTCTCATGAAGGAAAATAGATATTGGGGCTTGGGAGATTTGCTGAAGCAGGGACTAATACCTGTCAGCTTGGACAAGCTTTGAACACCTCATAAAAGCACCCAGCAGCTTCAGATACAGATTTCTTCTTTAGAAAACAGAAAGTATCAGAGGCAAATACTATAAAAAAAACAAAAAACACCAAAAAAACAAAAACCAAAACACCCAAGAGTTTCAGTTCACTAAACCCATGTATTTGTTAAGTAGCCAGACAAGGATAGTAAAGGTAAACAGAGAGACAGGATGTGCTGATTTGTAAAGTTGGAAAAAATCTACCATGTAGCGATTACACAGATGGTTAATTTTAGGGAGAAACTTCATCTTTTTATTAAGAAAAAAGAATGCAATTATAACTTTGACATGAAACAATTTATCTCACACTTGGTATTTCTTTCTATTTATTGGTTTAATGCCTCAAAATTATTTATCTTATTATTTATCTTTATGTTTATTTTTGAAGAACATCTTTTTGTGCCTTCAAGCCACTTTACTCATTAGTTCTCTGGAGTTCATGTCCTATTTCATTATGTTTTAATCTTTACAGTTGTTAATTTGCATTTCATTTCCTGTTATAGCAAAAAAAATTACTAATGAAAAAGTGATTGTAAATATTAATACAAGTCAACTGATAATCATCCAAGAAAGCATTTTGCAGCAATAGCAATTACCTATGTTTGAGGAAGAAAGTAGCAATTCAAGCAGGTACAGAGACAAAGCACTTCAAGTTGAGGGCACAGCACCTTCTCAGGAGTGGAGACTGGGCCATCACAGAGCAGCACTTACAGTTAACAACAACTTGCTAGAAAGAGAAACTGCCTGGAGCAAAAACAAGACCTGTTGGGTAACCAGGTGTCTAAAGCACATCAGAAGTTGGGCTACATCCTCTCCACAGCATCTGTTAAGTTTAAGCAACTGCTTAACTAATACCATGGCCATGACACTGACCTACAAACATTTAGAAAACAGAAAACCAAGCCAAAAAATATCCTGCACCAGAAAAACCAGCAAACCACGTAGGTCCAGGATCCCCCTCCCCACACTTTCTCTTTCACCCCTAGCTCCTGGCATTGCACCACAGCAGCTTCAGTTTTCACTCTGGGAGAGGCACACTCAACTCAGAACAAGGGAAACCCTTTCAACTTACGCACATCTGGACCATTATTCTGCAGGCTTTGAGCTTTGCTTTTGCTTCCCCAGGCCAGTTCCCCAGCATGCTGCTCTGCAGGGACACTTCAACCAGCAGCAGGAAAACATCTTCTGCATCTCCAGAAGCGATGTCTTAGCACCAGTGCATCATATTGTTCTGACAGTGGATAATTATCTTTGTTAGATAAAGAAAAGGCAGGATTGTAAATACACCTTAGTTTTAACAGAAGAAAGCACTCAGTGACTCGTAATGTGTGAGCTGAGCCCCAGCTCTGCCTGGCTCGATCATTAACCTCCTACAGGTGCTGCAGAGGAATTAGAAGGGAAGAGGGCAGCAGGAGCTGCTTGTTAAAAAAGCTCCACAAAAGAGAAAAGGAAAGCTCGGGGATTGCCGTTTGAACTTGCCCCTTGTAACCACTGACCAAGGCCTCAGAGAAAGCCCCTGCTTTTTCCTACAGAGAACCCCATAAACTCTATTTCCTGGCTTGGTGACTGTTCCACGTCCCAAGCACACAGCAATGGTATCAGTAAAGAAACAGCCATTGGAGTGGTGACAGCTGGGCTTTGAGCAGAGCCTTATAAAAGCTGGGTCCAGGCTTTCAGCTTCCCAGTGTTTGCAAGAGGATTGCCTCTAATTCCTTACACTTGTGACTTTGTAAAAGCTCCACCAACTTGCAGCAAATTGCCCATCTAAAGCCATTTCTCCAAGCAGCTCCTGTCCATCTGTCACTGCAACCTGCCCTCCCAGACATGCTGCCTGCAGGCAAAGCATGACAGCTAGATGGCCTTAACACTCATAAAAAAATAAATGAGGCTCTTTTCTTCCTTATTTTCCTCTCCAGTTTCTCAGCTTTTCTGTGTTTCCACAACTGTTTTGGTAGGGACCAGCACCCCCCCTACTCACACAGGCCAGGGGAGCTCTGCAGCCACTGACCAAAGGAGCTATGATCAGGACAAAATGTCCCTACTAAACTGCTGAGGGTCTTACAGGACTGATCCTTGCAATAAAAAATTAGGAGTTTAAACCTGGAGAAACAGTCTTTCTTGATGAGAGATCTGAGATAATTTATTTAATGATTAACTTAGAAAATCCTTGGAGGTAACATTTCAGATGAGCATAGTCCTCACAGAGTTCCCTCTTGCAGGAATAGGAAACCATTTCACAGGTGTTTCAACATCAAACTTATTCTGTTAATTCCCCCTGCCCCCATGACTGGGAGGAAAAGGGAGGGTGAAAGTGGGCAAGGCAGAACTCCTGCTGTCCTGCAAAGCTGTGGAGAAGGACAGAACTAGTGTGCTCTGACAGTGGTGCGATTTCCCAGAGAACTGGAAAAAACAGGGTTGACCCAATAGGGACAAGAGGAACTTCCCATCAGGAAAACCCATTATATCTTTAAAGGAATAAAGATTGACAGCCACACAGGGAAAACTGGTGCTAGTGAATTCAAATAATGAAGCACCCAGGAATTAACTGGAATTTTGCAGCTGCAAATTTCCTGCTGAGCAAAGTCAGTCCCACATCTGCCAGCTTCCTACAGATAATATTCCCTCCCTGCAAAACAGGATCTGTACCCAGCACATCTTCCAGATATCTGGCTTCCCCCAGTGCTGGTCCAGTGCTACAGCCTGTCCCAAGGGCTGTCACCCAGCTTCACTTCTACCAGCCTTGTCATGGGACAGCCCATCTGAGGGAAGAGTCTCAGCAGCTTCAATGAATTTTCACATCCTTTAAAACAAATTCCCTTCTTCTTTCTGGAGGAACTGAACAAACTCTCCTCTCGCTAGACAAAGTGTAGAGCAGCCTCTTTACAGTCACTTGGGTTTTGCTGTGGTTTAGAGTGATGTAGCTGGAAGCAGGGAGGCTTTAGCTGACAGATAAAGTTTGGCAGAGCTGTCCCAGATTCTGCAGCAGCTGCTCTGGTTCATACATGAGAAAAAACACATGAGAAAAAAAGAATCAAAAAGGTAAATGTACCAAACAAGATGAAACAAGAACTAAACAGAAGCACCCGTCCAAGGTTAAGGCAGCAAATAGTTCCATTCCTGCTTTATGATCTCGGACCTGAGATATGTTAATTCCTGTTCTCCCCCTTCCCAAGCTCATTCAAGAAAACCTGGCACAAGGGATGATGCAGTAGTGCCACACACAGACACAACAGTGAGCAGGAAGCCAAGGCCCCCTCTCTGACCAGCTTAGATGTTAAGCAAATGCACAATATCCATCTTGATCACGCTCCTTTTTTCTTTCTTCCTGCCTTCCTCTCTTGTTTTCCTTCCTATTCAGTCTATTTCCATAGATCCTGAAAGCCTTGGAAACAGCTTGGGTTTTTAAGCTGCTGACAGCAGTCCCAATCCTTCTTACCCCCATCCTTCCTTTATTTCCTGCTGGACTCAAATCCATCCCTGACTGGCTGTTGTCACTTGTCTTATTGTTGACTGCAGGCTCTCCAAGATGACTTTCCTGACCTTGTACTGGGCTTAGTGAAGTCCTGGATCATGACTAAGGCTTGAAACGCTGTGGGAATCTCAACTAGAATAGATTTCCACAGTCATAACTTCGGTGATAAAAAGCACCTTTTTGTAATCACTGTGAAATTCTCCTTTTTAACTCCTTGCTGCCATGATACCCTCACAGTGCAGAATTATACCTCAGCAGTGGTTTTCTCTACTCAGGGTTAAAAGCAGTGCAGAAAGTTGAATTCCCTTTGAACCAGCTTCCCTCCAAGCTGGTGGAATGATGACCACGATCCTCAGCAGATGGTGTGGTCACTGAGGTTGGTAGGAAGCAGCTGCAGTCCCTCCCCATCAATAACAGTCAAGCACATGGCTTGACTTTGGCTCCTGAAACAATCATTAGTAATGATCCATCAAAAAGTTTTTGATGAGGGAATGATAAAAGTAAACAGGACATGGTAATAATCAGGCTTTATTTATAGTCAGGTAAAACACCGCTGTTGTCAATTTTACAAAGTGACTTTGAAGGAACTTTCTAAAGGGGATATTGAGAATGTTTCCCCCCCACACCTGCAAACAACCATAACCATTATTGATAGCTTTTCTAGAATGGCAGGTACAGAGAAACAGAGACTGTTATTTTGTGTCAAAATTGGTTTATGGTGCCATATTTTTCCCTTGTTTAAGGCAGCACCACTCATTCACAACATTAAACAATGTGATTTATGGACTTTAGCAGAGTTTACTACATTTAAATGTTTTAGGCATTTCATTTTTACAACATACCTTGTTCCAATATAATCAATGTGCTTTTTTCTTGGGCTGTGATAGGAATGCAGTTTGTGTTTTATAGCAAAATCAATATAAGAATTAATGGGTGACGAACAAAGTAAATTGTAAAAAGTGCGGTGAGGTTGTGAGATCTCTTTCGCTGTATTGATTCCATTAGAATGAGGTTGCCCACTTGTACACAGTTTCATATTTGATAAGCAAGCAGCAGACTTCATATTCTGTGGAAGACAAAATGGGCAACATTCAGCACTGGAATAACTATGCCAAAGTCATTGAGGTTAAAGCAAGAATGGAGACGAGCCAAGGTGGCTGCTGAAACACAATGAACTTCAGAGGCAGCAGCCATAAACATCAGATGGTCACAAATGGTGCCACTGACTTTTATTAAAGGCTGTGATACTTGAGAGATGACATTCTTGGCTGTTTTATGCTGCTGGGTTATATGTCTTTTAATTAATTCCCAAAAATGATGAGAGGAGAACGCTACTCCCAAGGTTTTTTTGCTACTAGATGAAAAGCAATATTTTTTTTTAAATGCATGCAACCTAGATTTCTTGTTAGAGACATAAGCAGAGAGGAGCTGTAGCAAGCTACAGGCAGTATAATCTGGAACAGATTTTTTCTTTCCTTTGACACCTTTTCACTTCTGAATTTTACTCTTACTCTTGACAAGGGTACATGTGCTAGGGACTGGAAAGGCCTCCCTTGAAATATCTCTGGAGTCTATCTCCCCACTGGGAATGCATAGCAAAGCTCATTCCATGCTTTCCCGTGAGCCAGGAGACAGAAAGCGTCACAGCACCCTGTATCTGGGTGTCCCACGAGCAGACCAGCAGCACCCATGGCACAAGTGATGCCAAGCAAGGCAGGGGTTCCCAGCCCCATCCCTCCTTTGAGTCCCGCTTTCCCTCTGCTCTCCATCGCCAGCAGCACAGGCACGCTCCTACCAGGGCTTGCCCCTCTGCGAAATACAGCCTGCCCCCTGCAGTGTTCATACGCTCAGGTTGGTGGAAAACTAATGGATTGGGATCAAACACCTTTCCAAGCGTCCAGTTGTCCTGGTTTCAACTGGAAGAAAATTGCTTTGATCCCAGCCAAGACCAGGACACCAGTTAACTCTGATTATTACTTCGTACTCCAACTCGTATTTCTGTTTCACAATCTGTATCAACAAATTGCAGGGATGCCCTTCCACCCTGATAAGCATCTATAATAATTCTTACTCCAAGTAACAGATTAGATGCATCTGTTCATGTTGCTACATTACTTTTCAAAGCTGTGACCAAACAAAGCAATTGCTGTTCAAATCAGACTCTGGATACCTTCCACAACCGACAGTAAAGCATTCTGGGGTGCTATAGCATCTGTTCCTATTCTCATCTTCTCCCTTTCCTTTGGGAACATCCTTTTCATTTCCATAAACATCAACAGGTTTTAATAGAGCCCAGCAAACAGGTCCAAGAATGGTAGCCATGACAAACATTTTCTGCAGGAATATTATCCTCCAAATGTTCAAAATCATCCTTACATGGCACCTTTTGTTCGCTCTTTGTTGTGAAAGTCTGAAAGGTTATTGGTCTTCAGGATGTACTTGGAGCAAAATAATTCAATTATATTCTATTTCAAAACAAATTGTTGATACAGACTCGAAGTGTCAGTAATTAGATAATTTCACAGTGCACATTTCATTATCACTGTCATACCTAATGACTGTTTATTTGAAGAGTCCTTCTAGCATTGCAGCTACCCCAGTACTAACCGTAATAATAGATGGTGTGACTGGGAAGGTTCACCCATTGCTCTCATATTTAAAGTAATGAGCTCTCCTACTCAAACACGGAGATTTAAATGGCAAGGAATGAAATGCTGGCCTTAATGGAATTGGTAATAAAATACTCATTGGCTTCCCAGGGCTTAAACATAATCAGTTCCTTGCAAGTAAAGATGATTGGTGACATAAATTAAATATTAAATAAACAATTGTTATGAGCTCTATCCTGACTTCAAGTGTCAAGAAGGCTAATGTAGGAAGACTCTGTTTATTCACTCATGGACCCTTAACCCAATTAAAAGCATGTTCTACACACACCAAATCTGCATAACAGCCCCTATCGAAAACCTTAAACCAACACCCTCACATCTCTGTGGGTCCTGTCCATTCCCACGTGCCTGGAGATGGGGATAAAGTCCCTCAGCAGGGGATGGGAGCAGAAGTCTTCAACCACATGCACCACATCTCCCACCAATTCCAGCACTGGCAGGGAGAGGGTAAACCCTGGCACTGCTGTGGGAAGGGTGCTGATATCCCAACACAACCTTCTGCTGAGGGATGCAGAGGGGCTGGGAAGGGGGTCCCATTCCCTCTTCTTGCTCCTGAGCTTCCCACCTACTGCAGTGCTAAAGTCACTGAGATTTTGTGGTGTTGTGCCATAAACTTCCTCTGTGCCATTTCTGGAGCAAAGCACAGAAAAGTCTGCAACACTTTCTAATCTAATAGAAGTTGCATTTTTTAAATTTTTCATTTTCTGGTTTACTATTTTTTAAGAGAGCAAGATAGGCAGATAATAGAGATTTTTAAATTTTTTTCTATTAAAATACTGCAAATTTAATTAACCATCTATATTTTTTTCATACCTGATTTTGGTTCCTTTTCAAGCTGTTGATTTTAAATATACAGAGCACTGCTTAAACCTTTAAATATACAGAGCACTGCTTAAACCACACACAACCAAGCATAGTGATTGCCAACCTCATAGCATAGGATCTTACAATTCTAATGATATTCAGCAAGACATGGACTAAATTTAGGCTCACTTAGCTAGGCTGCTTTGAGGAAGCATCAGCTGAAGTGTCTGTCAGTATATGGTGATGTCAGCCCTGAGCAGCTGGAGCTTTCAAACGAAAGTACAAGCATCACTATGGGGTGGATATTAAAGATGGTTTACTTTCAACAGCCTTAGCTTAGCCAAGTGTTGGGTAAATAGAATTATCTATTTAAAAAAAAAGGCCCTGTTCTATTGCTGAAGTGGTGCACTACATCTGGAAATTAGAGGGAGCTCCACAAAAAGCTTTATTTTGAGTCCACTTACCCTAATGGAGTAGGAGCCAAGGTCTTTATGCTAAATAGAGTGATTCAAGAAATGTGTTACTGTTTATTAAGAGTGAGATGCCTTTAATGACCACAAAGAAACACAGGCAAGGAAAATACACTCCAGTTTCAGACATAGTTCTTCAGAATGCATTAGAAGATGTTTATGCCCTACAGTCCAAGATTTATCCTTTTTATTTTAACTTAGGCATTCATTTAAGCAACAGAGCTAATTTGCTTATATTTCTGGTCAACAAAATAATCTAATGCCAGGTTCTGGTGACATGGGGGATACAGGCTCCACTCCTTAATGCAGGGACAGCCACTCTCCCAACACAACCTCAGCATCACAACATGTTCACAAATGCCCTTGCATTTTCAGTGGCTTTTGGTTTTGTTTTGGTTTGCTGCATTTGCTGCAGCCAGCCCCTCTTAGATGCCAGCTAATAACCTACACATCAGCAAAAATTAATAGTAACCAAATTCACCTTGGTTTTACCTGAGCCAAATTTTCCTTCACTGCTTATTGGTGCAGCACTTTCAGAAATTTAATATCTCTGAGCCTTCATCTTGTGATCAAATTCAGGTGAGGCTGGTCAAGGGATTCAAAAGGGCTTGGGCAGAGGTGATGAAGGAAAGTAGAAAACACACTCTCATAACTATCATTTGCATTAAAAAAAAAAATAGGCCTGTAAGGGAAAAGGAATCAAAATATAAAATACACAAAGGATGGTTACAATAACAGGTATCTGAATATGCAGGATGTCTCTGCAGCCTCTTTTTCCCTTAAAGTGAGTAAAGAAACTGTCAGATAACAGCCAAATAAATCAGTCAGTATTATCAGCCACAGCTGCTGCCCGTGCCTGTGAAGTGCAGCATAAGCTCTGCTCCAGGACTTAGGAAGCACTCCAAAATTCAGATTATTCTCCACGAGGCATGCTGAGATCTGGATATCATATTTCACTTTTTAATTAAAATATATTTTTCACTCCTGATCTACATAAGGAAAAACAACATAAAAGTAATTGAGACTTCACATTTCACATGTCAAATCATGATAGCTTTTCTTATTCACTGGCATGCCAAATAAGTACTTATAGCAAGATTCACCATCAAAAGCAAGCGCCCTCCCTTCCAAGGATGACGGAATCAGGCTTAGATAAAACAGGAACCAGCTCATGCTCAAAATGAATCCTGGTGTCAGGCTGCTGCACCTTTGCAAAGTCCTTCATCTCTCTAAAACCTGCCATACTTCATTATAATGTATGGGGAAATGCAACAGCTTCTCCAGGCATTTCACAAAAATTACTTACCAAAGCAGATACTATTCAGAAATTAATGCCTTTAGTACCAATGAGCAGGACTGAGCCATATATTGCAGGCTGTAATTTCAAGGTCTCATTTTCCCTCCCGGGTATCAAGTATTTTGTTGCAGCCTTTTTGTGGAAAGCTTTTATTCCTAGGGCTTCTGTGCCACTAATACACCATTAAAAAGAAAAGCATAAAAATGAAAGAAAAGGATTTTCTGCACTTGGGAGGCACTGCAGGTCAGAAGGGATATGAAACCACGGAACAGGCTGAGAGAGCTGGGGCTGTTCAGCCTGGAGAATAGAAGGCTCCAGGGAGATCTGAGAGCCCCTTCCAGTGCCTAAACAGGTTCCAAGAAAGCTGGAGAGGGGCTTTGCACAAGTGTCTGGAGTGACAGGACAGGGGACAATGGCTTCACACTGACAGAGGCCAGGGTTAGACTGGGCATTAGAAAGAAATCCTTCACTGTGAGGCCCTGGCACAGGTTACCCAGAGAAGCTGTGGATGCCCCATCCCTGGAAGGCCAGGTTGGATGGAGCTCTGAGCAACCTGGTCTAGTGGAAGGTGTCCCTGCCCTTGGCAGAGAGGTGGAACTGGATGAGGTGATCTTTAAGGTCCCTTCCAACCCAAACCATTCTGTGATGCTTCTGTGATGATATGTCACCAGTGATGCAGAGCTGAGAGGGTCTGACAGCACAGGGACTGCTCCTGCAGCACAGGAGGGGTGTGGCCCTCAAAGGGATGGATTTCACAGGGGTCTAGCCCAAAAACAAGCATCCTTTTTATACACACAAACATGAACAACAATAAAAATGAAGATTCAACAGGTGTGTTTATTCTTACAGGGATTTTTAACAACCCATCTAGTGCTGGGGGTGGGAACTCTACTGCCCTGGGATAGTGTTTTCTTTTAAATCAGTAAGTGCAAAACTTACTCTAATTTAAAATGTACCTGCTTCTGCCGTGATGCCTTATCAGCTGCGGAGGTAATTTGGCAATTCATGCTGTGCAAACTTAGAAAATACAGGACTGAATGGTGCAGAAATAATGATTAGTGTAGTAAGATTTTGAAGAAACCCGAGATCACTGTTGAGGAATGCTGAATCTGCCCATTACCTCAGCTTAATGGAGCGCTTTCAAGTCTAAACAATTAATTTTCTGGAGATTTTCCACAGCTTCCTGAAGATCAGAGCACAATCACAAACTCCCAACACCAACCCAATTTCCTCTCCATAGCAGCTTTTCAATTAGTTTAGGTAGAGTAATTGTAGAAAATACAGCACTTATAATCAATCTATATATCCTTACAAAACTTTCCAAAAGCAAATAACTGGTGTCAAGGCTGGATAAATCATAAAGGAGAGTTATTGTACTGGATCTAAGATATTAGAAACCTTTTCAATTACTGACATTTAATTTCCTTATTATTTTCATTTGTTAGTTCCACCTCATTTTGGATATATTCTTTTATTTCACCATTAAATCTGTTTAGTTCAGAGCCATGATCCGATCACATTTAAGGTCTGTGGATAGCCAAGACATTAGACACAAAAGGAAAGTGATTAGAAACCCCACACTTAGCATGCTCTGTCTCGTGTCTTCTGAAAGGTTGTTACTGTAAATGCAAAACCAATGTGGCTTGACACTGGTGAAAGCTGGAAGAGTAGGAGACATAAAATGCATGAGTTATTTTTTACATTAGGTAGCAAACTCAGTTCTTCTTTAACCACTTAATTACCTTTGCCTGTCAGGAAAAAACATTGCTATGAAAATTAGTATTATCTCTATTATGGATGTGTCCCTGAAGATGCTGATGCACTGACATATCTCCATGTACGAGGCCTGCAAGCAATGAAATAATTCTACCTTGTGAGCAGATGCAAAGGTTTTGCACCATCACCAAGGATTTATTACACAGTTTAATGGTCATTACTTAGCATCATCTGCTCTTTTTATATATTCTCTATCAGCATGCCCATTTTTGTCTTTCAGCCTTATTATCTTGTGTATATGAACAAAGAATATGTGATGGGGAGTGGGAATATAAACCAGACCTAACTGGCCACAGGCAAGTCAAGCTCAGCTTCCCTGAGCTCAGGTGGAACAGACTCAGCATAAGGTGTACTGGGTACATGACAATGCTGGCACAGTGCCCAGGGGAAGGACAACCTGATACTTAAAGCAGGCTCTGCCTTGCCTTACCAGCTTGTGGATACTTCCAGACACCTACATGCTTTTTGCAGCACCTCAGTTCTCCCCTCAATGAACAAGGACACTCATAGAATCATAGAATTATTTGAGTTGGGACCTTAAAGATCAGCTTGTCTCACCCCTCCTCCACCAAGGCCAGGGACCCCTTCCACTATCCCAGGCTGCTCCAAGGCTGCTCCAAGCCCCACCCAGCCTGGCCTTGAACACTCTCAGAGATGGGGCAGCCACAGCTTCTCTGGGCAACCTGTGCCAGGGCCTCACCACCCTCACAGGGGAAGAATTTCTTCCTAATATCCAATTTAAGTCTACCCTCTTTCAGCTGTGCACCTCTCTCCTTTCCTGGAGGCTCTGCACTCCTGAGTTGACACTGCCAGACAGGAGTATGCGGTGGAAAAAAAATTTAAATCTCCTTATTGCTGCTGAGACTGCAGGTCCCTCCGTGAGAGCTGAGTATGGCATGCAGGACATCTGCCCCAAACAGGTTGTTTGCTCCAGCACCGAGATAAATAAATGGTCAGAACCATCTCTGGTACCCTCTGCTACCATGGTACATAGAATAAGTCATTAATATTTCAGAGGAGCAGAATATGTATTGCAGAGCTAGCAGCTACCTCTACACAAAAAATATTTCCTCTTTCAGTACTAGTTTTTCCACCATTCCCCTCCATCTGAATGCTCTGCTGTTAGTTCTAAAAGATTTGCTCCATTTTTCAATAAATTTCCAGCCCCTGCTCCAGATGGACTGTAATTTTTCCTTTGTGTAGGTCACAAGCACAAAAAAGATTCAGACAGACTTCTTAAAAAAAAATTTGAGATTTAGGGCAGCAGAAATAAAGACTCAATGTGAATTCTCCACTGTATCACCAGGAGGGATAAAATATACAGAAGAGAAGTTGGACAGAGATCCCTCTACTCTCCCAAGTGCACGGGAGCTCTTACTCTGCTTTTCAGGCTCAGGTTCTCCAAGTTCTGACCCAGGCCCTTCCTGTACTCCCTAAATGCATCTTAAAACCCACTTTAAATCCCATGTGGAGCAGCATTAGCCCTCCAGTGGTGCAGCCTAGGAGCCCTCACATTACCCTTCTGTAGTAAGCCCTGATGATGTGCACGTGCCAAACTCTCATTCAAGACCAGGACCCATCCGGGCCCAACTATTAATTGAGACTGCCTCCACCTGAAGGGCTCATCGATCCCCTATAAACAGCTGTGGCTGCAGGGCGGGCTCAAGCCCTATAAATCAAGCCCTGGGGAAGCCAGAGGAAGAGGCAGTCAGGTCTGGTTGCAGTGTGCTGTGTCTTGCTGGAGCTCTGCTCTGCGACGGTCTGGAGACAGTCCAGACAAGACTGTGAGCTCTGGCACATCCTTCCTCTAAAGAATACGTGGCTGGGAACAGGACACCTCTTCCTTTTGCAATCCATTTGAATTCTTGAACTGGTTGCTGCTGTAGAAAGGCAAATGCAACCTCGGTTACCTATGGTGGCATTTCCTTATTGCTTTTAGGATCCCTGTGACCTCCAAGTCTGATTCTTAGATATCACCAGGTGCTGGTGCTCCTACGAGCTGGTTGTTTCCCTGGCTCTGACAGGCATCCTCCTCTCCAAAACCTGCAGGGAGAGTCCCAGCTGAAGTTAAGCCTGTGACAGCAAGTTCTCACACTGTGACCTGGGTCACATTTGAGCCTATTGAATTTGAACTGAAGTAAGAAGAGAAAAAAACAGAGATTAATGTGAAATAAAAGCATAACTAAATGATGTGTGAAACTAAATTGCCATATCACAGCTTAGTGCCCAGCCCAGATCTGGGTATTATGGCACTTATGATACAACAAGCCATTGACTCATCAGCAGCATGACAGTTAACTGCTCTGCTGACAAGCATAAATCTATTCCACCACTGTTTTGTATTATTAATTAGGAGAGGGGGGAGCAGTATTTGTAGCATGTATGGGTGGCTCATCTACTGCCTAATGTGAAAGGTTTTATTTGGCTTGAAAAATCATCTATTTAAATTGTGCATCAAGGTCATAACACATGGGTAGTTTCACTCACCCTGGCATTTTGATGGTGGCTGTGCTAGGTGGGAGCTCATGTGCCATATCATTATTTCCCACACATCAACTGGAAAGGCAAATAAACTTTTGATTCATAATGGGAACACAATGGAAGCAAGCTGAAAGCCTGCCTCCAACAGCTTCCGTTAAAGGTATTAGGAGTTAAGGTACAAGCTTGCAGAAGGACAACAACATAAATCTACTCAGACTCTACAGAAATATCTATCACTATTCCCCAATATTGCCACCTGTGTATGGATCTGATCAATATTCAGTATCACCTCCACTTTACCCAGAGGCTGTGCAATATGCTAAATTAGCTTTTTCTATTACCATATCAAAGGTATGCTTGAAATTGAACATCACTGTAATTTAACTGAAATTACAGGCAGACCCAGTCTGTCTTGATCAGTTTGCAAACCCCTCTACATTAATCATATTAAAGACACTGCAGATGAACAAATCAGCAATGCAGGCAGAAAACTGGCTGCCTTGAAGAAAGTCCTCACCTGCCCCTGACACTGGGGACACAGGGAGGCCTAAATGCCACTGCAGATGTCTGTGGGCCATGCCAGCACCATGGCCACCATGCTGGTCCCATTCCCAGTCTCCCATCGTCCAGCAGCGTTCCACCATCGCCCCATTCCCCACCACCAAATCCTCACCCAGATGCCAAAGGCTGCTTGCAGGTACTCTCACCTGGGATGTGTTGGCCCAATCCGAAAACACCATCATTTCCTCCAGGTTCAGCAATCCATTGTTCCAATTCCTGCCCACAGCTGAAGATGGTGGCACTGTGCAGGTGGGCTCAGCCATGCACAGGGTCGGGCTGGCTCAGACCATGCTCTGGTGTCCCCAGCACAGCTGTGGGTAGCTGGAACAGCGAGGAGAGGAGCTTCCCTGCATCCAGCTGAGCTCAAGCAGCACCCACCCCTGAAGGAGGAGGTAGACACATCCAGTGCGCTTCCTGACCACAACAGGTGTTTGGCTCCTGGTTCTGTTCTTTTCTAAGAACAGGAGCTCCTGCCTTTGGCTTCTCCAGTCTTTGCTGCCCACCTCTTGCTGGCCTCAGATATTTATTTTTCAGTAGAAATTTCTTTTTTCTTTCGGTGACTTTCTTTTGCTCGGGACCTCTCTGATTCTGACAATCTTCAAATTATGTCCTTAAAATAAACCTGACAATCAGCAATATATAAATTATAATTTCCTTCTCCACATGCTTCAACTATTATCTTAATCAAGCAATCATGTCACTTCACTTATAGCCCCCAATTATCCAAGTCGTGCCCTGTTTGTATTATATCATCCTTATCTGATGGCACACCAAACTATCTGCAAATCCTCAGGGCTAACGCAGTCCTGAGTCCTTAAATATTTTCCAGTTCTTTTGTGCTGCAAGAACTGAACTCTTTGTAGAGCAATGACTATTAGATGACATCCAGGTGATGAGAGGGTTTTCTTTACACATCCACCATTTTATCTGACCTTTTAAACAAGACCTAACAGAAGGAAAGCATCACTCTGCTAAATACAAGTGGCCCAGGGTACCACTTAATATTTAAAAGGAAACTCTAGAAACAAAAAGTCCTTGCTGGGATTGCTTGCACAGGTGAAGCTGGCAACAGTCACATGTTTTTGGAGACATTTTAAAAGCAGAAATTCTCTGTGGGATGGCCATACACTTGCCTGGGACATGATCCTCCAGCTTCTCAGTCCCCCTGCTCTTCATGGTCCTCAGCTTATCAAATTGCCCATGGGATGGACATGCATTTTCCTGGGACATGGTCCTCAGCTCCTCCAGCTCAGCTCTCCAGTACTCTGAGCACCAGGAACAGAACACTTGATCAATGAAACACAGACTCCTGATTCTGCAATCACAGCTGGCCACTCAGACCTGTGACTTTTCCACACAATCTCTGCACAGGGAGAACATTTCTAGCATGGAAACACCCCATTTGTATGCTTGGAGCCAGCCCACCTGCTCACCCAGCACCAGCCTCCCTCCATGCATAATTAATGAGCAATATCAGTCTCTAGTTTTCAGTCAGCTAATTTGTTCTCATAGTCATGATTCCGAATATCGCAGAAGTAATTCATCAGGTTTTTTTAACTGTAATTAGATAAGCCTGTTAGCCATCATAAATTTAAATAAATTATCCTTTTTTCGCACATGCAGGTACAAGAGGGAGAGCACCTTGGCAGGTGAGATATACCCCTCTGCATCTTTGGTGACCTGTACAGTACTGGGTGACTCAAATCTGTGTGGAATTGTGCCCCAAAAATCTCCTCTCTACTCTGTAGCAGGGAACAGGGGAGCCAGCCCTGGCCACTAGCCCTGGGTCACCATGAGCACTTCAGATGGGAGGTCTCAGCCATGAGACCTCAGTGTCATAAATTTCCAGAGTTGAATGATGAACACACCCCAAAGATGGAGAGACATTGGTTAGTCCTACCCCTCAGGAGCTCTTGTTTTTCACTCAGACACCTTATTTCACTTACTGAAGCCAAACATCTTTTTCCCTCACTTGCTCCACTCCTTTGAAAGACCGATTTTACAGTAACTCAGGAGTTCAGGTATACATCATCCCTTAGGCTTTGCATTGCAGGATCCCATTCAGTGCTTTGAAAGTCTTTCTTTCTCCCCTATCTTTGAGAAACAACAACGTGTATGAATGCCAGGGCCCTGGGGCTACAAAAGAAGAGGTACAGCCAGGCAGTATCTGTCACTGTCACCACTCGCTTTGATCACGGGGACTCACCTTGCTCTAGGGAAGAGGAATAACTGCACGTGACCCCAAATTCCTCTGAGGCATAGCCTCCCTCAGAAACCAAGAGAAGAGGGTGAGACACTGCAAAAAACCCAGTGCACAAAGAACTCACGTGAGCAGCTGTTATGAGCACTGATTTTCATACTGATTTTCATACATAACCTCGGCGGGAAGTGACATTTCACAGATGTAAATCGTTCCTGGCTTTGAACACGCCGCGTGAGGAACACTCTGTGCTGCCACACAGTCGTGTGAGGGGTTGTCACGACAAGTTAGCAACTGACTTTTGCAGAAAAGCCACAAAGGTGTTGTTTTTATTGCAGCAGGATGATGTTAAGCAACTGTACATAATATAAAGGGAATCTAGTTTTAGTAGGCAGAGAAATGAAATTACACCAGTCTTAGTTTAAATTGCTGGGATGAGTTTTTTTCCAAGAATTTTTTGATGAAGGTGCAGAAAATCAACCAAACTGACTGAGGTTTATAATTAAAAACAGGAGGAAACATTACAAAGAATATCAGACTTTTGGGTTTCTGGGACTAAGACACTCACTGTCTGTTAGGGGTTAGGATCAGGTATTGAGAGGTGGAGGTAGATTATTAACACCTTCCTATGATGAGACTCTTTCAGCATCTGATCACCACCACCATGAAGGAGAGTCAACATGGCCTGGAGTGGAGTCACTCAGACAATTTTTAACATCCTTGCCCCTGCAAGGATGTTACTGCCTATGTGTGAAAGATGCTTAGTTTCTTAATATCACAGATCTAAACAAACAGCTTTAAATTAAATTCATACAACTACAGAAGGAGCTTACTTCCAAATATTACTTAGGAAGCATAGACAATAAAAAGCTCCTTTTCAGTCTAATTGTCCAATTTATTAAAAAAAAAAATAAAAGGCAACAAAACATATGAAATCTCTGTGAAAGGGAATCAGCCTGTGGGTTTGGATTGTTCTTATTTCTGAAGCAAACAGAATGTTGGCTGCCTCATATCTGTGGGCTACACAGACAGATTTAATAACCTGAAATATTATGGACCTTTTCCTTCCCATTCATTGTTACACATAATAGGCTGCAGGTATGCAGCCACATCAATCATGGCAGGGATGTTCTTTAGCACGTCCCTTCAGGAGGACAGTGAGGGACCTGCTTCCCAGCACGGGCACTGATAGGGTCACCCCCTTGTCCTGGCTGGAGCTCCAAATGCCAAAGCAGGACGGGACAGTACAGTCCTGGTGCTGGGTGATCTCAGACAGAGCCACCTCCGCACTTAATCTGGGGTGGAAAAACACCTACACCTCCATAAAAATAGGAAATGTTCAGGGACTGACTCAGCCATAGCCACCCTGCAGACAGAGCGGCACACGGGCACTTACAGGTGCTTTCTAATCCCTTCTGGTAACTCTCATCTTCCCAGACCATTATTTCTGTCAGTCTTCAAATGTCTTTTTCCTGCCCCTGTTTCTTGTCACCTTCCAGCTCCTGCTTTTGCCATTCCCTTCTCACTCAGGTCTCTCCTTCCCTAAACCTTCCCGCTTAATCTCCTGCCCTTTCTCATCTGTAACTTTCTGTCCCAATATAGTACAGTTCCATCTGCTGCAGGAGAGCTGAGAAATAGGGCACGTTTTTGACCTTGTCCTCCATTTCAGCCCCCATTTTATCTTTCTACTGTACCAATGTCTACTCACAACTGTGTTTAATGTTGCTTCCCCCTCCTTAGGTACTGGATCCAAAGCTTTCCTTTCATTCCCACAGTGCTGGAGGCACCCAGAGGTGCTAGGAACTCTGTCAGCAAAACCCATAGCACCTTAAGGAGAGAAATGGGGGTGAGAAGTCCAAAACAGGGTGCCTGTGTCCTCACACAGCAATTAGCAGGTGGAAACAGGAGCTGAGGTTTTATCCCCACTCTGGCACAGACTCACTGCACAGCAAATGCCCCCCCAGATCTAAAATGAACCTCAGACCTCGCTGGACTATTGCAAGACTCAGTTAATAAATATTAGTGAAATGCAGAGATCCCTGGATGAAAACTGGAGTGGAGTTGTAGACTGCCACGTTTCATTAATTTCTTATTATCTTATAAGGGCTTCACTGGAGCCTAGAGGACTGCATGAATAGTGCATGAATCTGAAGAGTTTTGCTGTCATCCTCACCTTCAGCTTGAAAATGTGGCTTGTGGGAATCCAGACCAGAAGGATCACTTGGCTGAGGATAGAAAACATACTCAGGAGCTGATCCTGGCTGTTGGGAGGGGACTGGGCTCTCAAGCCTTTTGAAGTTCAGCACAATGTAAATAAACCACATTTAATTAAGGTGGAAACCCTTCCTGAAGTTGGAGTGAGCATGCTGGAGTGATGCAGGAAAGTGATGGACTGTGCAGGTAAAGCAGGTATGGTCACAGACAAGATAAGAAGTGGCAGGAGAGGAAGGATGGTAGTTTTTAGGAGATCACAGAATCATAGAATCATTAAAGTTGGAAAAGACCATAAAGAGGACACTTCAGCTGTCAGCAGAGCAGCCTTACCCAGCACCTCCAGTCACCCTAGTTCTCATAAAAGATTTCTTCTGTCTTCTCACTGAGAAAGACAAGGTCCCAGATAGAGGAAAACACTAATGCTGGGATGTGCCTCTTCTAGAAAATCTTCTCTGCCTCCAGATCAGATGGGATCTTGTAGGAAAACAGCACTGCCACAATTGGTGATGCATCACACTGAGCAAATAAGTCATCTCTCTTATTGCTTTACAGAGGCTTCCCAACTACTCTAATCAGCACCAAGGTAACTCTCATTCATTTATAAGCACTTCAACATGTTATTTTAAAGGAAAATTATCTCTCTCTCGTTTAGCTCAGCAGTCTGAAAGTTCATTTGGCTGAAACATGGGAACATCTCCCACCAGGAGAGATAACAGCGACCAAGTTCTGAAAACAGCATTTTAAATCACCATTGGCATTTATTTTATATGTATAATAGTACTGCTATCAGTTCATCTGCTTAAAACCACAGTGCTACTGCAACATTCACATGGAGAGCGTGAGGACACCTGTGTGTCAGCCAATAAATCTCACTTTCCTACCAAATCCAGCATAGCTCTGGTACCCAAACCCACCCCTACGCATACTCTGTACTCTGTGTGTTTTACAGCTGAAGCCCAACTACCTGGAGAGTGCAGGGTTCCAGCTGAGCCAAGCAGGAATTCTGAGCAGCGTGAAAAACACCAGTTCACAGATCCTGGCTTTGGCTCTTTCTTGGCACTGTATATTTTCTCACCTGTAATTTTAAAACTTGTTTTATTCTTAAATACAATCTGATTCTTACCCCTCTCTGTTCTCAGTCAGTGATCTCAGAATCATGGGAACGTAGAATCATCGAATGGTTTGGGTTGGAAGGGACCTTAAAGAGCATCTCATTCCAACCCCCTGCCATGGGCAGGGACACCTTCCACTAGACCAGGTCGCTTCAAGCCCCATCCCACCTGGCCTTGAACACTTCCAGGGATGGGTCAGCCACAGCTCCTCTGTGCAGCCTGTGTCAACACCTTCAGTTACAGTGAAGAGCTTCTTCCTCATACACAGTCTAGCCCTGCCCTCTGTTAGTTTGAATCCATTCCCTTCCGTTGCAGCTGCTGGGCTGCACAACCCACAGCTCATCTCCAGCTTCTTCCTGCTGAAACACACAACAGGAGATGAAGGCAAACACCAGCAACACAGACTCAGGGTGTCTTGGAGTGACGTTATGATGTGTATCCCCTATCGCCGCTCTATGCCCAGATATGATTCCTGTGCCTTTCTGTGTCTTTAAAACTGGGTGTGAGAGAAAGAAAAAAAGCCAGACAAACTTTTCAAATCAGTTTTTGTGTTCAAGGATATGGAGATAGCTTCATTCTGCTTCTACGGCAAGAAGAGCGGAGGAAACACCCTTCTTGCTTTTCAGCCAGCTTTCAGCTCTGTTTCTCTGGAGAGAGACAGAGAGTTTTCCTTCTTTCCTGAGACTTCAGGGTTTTTCTCCTTCTTCTCTTCTGGAACTGTTTGGCAATGCCAGAACATACCCAGGAGACCTTTACACCCCTCGGGCCGGAGGGGCCTGCACTGAACCCAGCTCCAGAGAAGAGAGAGAGAGAGAGACCACACCCACAGAAAGAACTGAAATCCTCCCAGGTTTCTCTCCACAGTGAGAAGTTTTATTATTTAGCATTATTCTTTTCCCATGTGTTTGTTAAATAAATAGTTTTTTTCTCTTTCACTTTCCTTGGAGGAATATTTCTTTCCCTAACCTGGTGGGGGAGGGGCAGCAGTAACCTGCCCTCTATCAGAGGACATTCAGTTTTGGATGTTCCTCCGAATTTGTCTCAACCTGGGAAACAGGGTCTGTTGGTGTTTTTGACGTGCTGGTGGCACTGGGTGGCACATGGTGGCACTGACATCTCAGTTTGAGGCTTGGAGCAGGATCTGGGCACAAGGGTGCAGCTGGAGGAGGAGAAGGTGTTTCCTCCTCGACAGACATCAATATAGCTCTCTTTGTGTGAATTGTGCTAGTTCCAGGTGGAAATATGTGTGTATCCTGCTACACAAAGCCCTTTCAGATGTTAATGACTCAAGAATTACAGGGCTGGTCTTGGTTAAAAGTCTTTTGATACTGCCTTCCTGCTGTGCCTATTTCACTGCCTATTTCAGTGCCTATTTCACTGCCTGCTCCTGCTCAGCATTGGGGTTTGCTTTGGCCCTTTATTTTAGGACAAAGCTTTTGCACATTAATAAATACAGAGGCTCCTCAGACTGCTGCAGTCTGTGAAATACAGACATTGATGAACTTCATATTAGTGACAAGGGTAAACCTTTCATTTTTCTACAAGACCACGGGATCTTACAACCCTGAAAGATCTGCTGGGTGTCAGCAGCACAGGGCCAACAGCACACAGCAGACCTGCTCTTCTTCCAACTGGCAGACAGCACCAAATCCAAAAGAAAGCATCCCCTGATGGTACTCACCAGCCTGGCTCTGGTGCCAGGCAGAGCCCTGACCCAACCCCAGCGACTTTGCAGTGACTTTGGCACTTGGCACAGTTTGCTTTCCCAGCCGACATTGAAATAACTTTGCAGCAGGCAACCCACAGACACCCCGTGCTCCATTTACCTCCCCCGAAACAGAAAGACTGTGCAAAGCACTTTTCTCCATCCAAACATATCATGGAGATGCAGTAAGCATCTTTGCTTCCTAATTGAAATCATACATCACTTACTTAAGTGATACTAAATCAGACACAAACATCACTGGCAATTCAAGCATTAATAACCAGTTCTCCGCTCCAAAGACAACAGGTCCTCTGCCAGCATAACCCTCACGGCTTCCCACAAAGCCAGCCCTACTCTGCTCCTGCCAACCTGTCCCCACACTGCTGCTGTGCACATTGATCCCACAGATGAGTGTTTCCCTCAGAGGTCATGCATTTCAATTTTAGGTGCTGGGAGAAGGCTGCAGCTGAGCTGTGCCTCCTGTGGGACCAGAGGAATGGGGCAAAGGCACATCCCTGATTACTCTTCCCTGGGGCTGGGGGCTGCAAGACATCCTCCTGTCAGTCCCAGGGCAGAACAGGCTGAGGCCACCCCACCACTCATTTGGTAGAAGCAAATCACAGCCTGCCCCAGCAACCCCTCACATGGGGGACAGAGCCATCCCAACTCCCTGTCCTGTGCAAATCCCAGCCTCACAAGTCATTGAATCACAGAGTGGTTTAGACTGGCTCTTTAAAGCTTATCTACTTCTAGCACCCTACTATGGGCAGGGACACCTTCCATTAGACCAGGTCACATCACTGTAAGGTAACTTTGCCTTGTGGGAGCCATCCAAGAGATTTTTATCCAGGCTGTTCTGACCCACAGCTCTTAGAAGCTGGAAAAGTGGGAAATGGAGAGCTGACATCACTGAGCTCTCTCCCCTCTCTCTCCTAATAGAGAGATGCCTATTTAGTTTACCTGTTCTGTGTCATTCTCCTCAGCTCAAGCCTCATACTAATAATAATAATAGCTATTATGAATAATCTCTGTCAATTAACTAATTTACAAGACTACTCAAATGGTCTTTGAGCTGAAATGTAATTTGCTTGTTACTGAGCCCTGTCGACTGTCTTGCCCCTGTGCCAGAGGAAAACCACTGTCCAACTTCATCTGTGCTGCAGAAACAAAGCGGTTTTCCCCTAACTTTGATTTTCATTTCCCATTCAGCTATTAGAAGAAACCCATTCATCACAGCTATAGGTTTTCCCTCTGAAAACCTTCAGCATTTAAAAGCTTTTGACTGAAATATAACATATTAATGGAAGCTGTGATTGCACAGCCCTCTGCTGACCTTCCATAGGCTGAAATTGCTTATTTTGCTAAATTTATTTGCTACCCATTTATCAATCTAAATCTAAGGTGGTTTTAAAGGTCATAAACCAAACAGCTACTGAAATATGACTAAGGAGTATGGAAATAAATTACAAACTCACAATGTTTTCCCTTCCTGTGACTTAGTGGCAGAAGCTTGGATGAAGTATGGGAACTTTTTTAACATCTTATGTATTTGGGGATTCATCTGCCTCCAGAGAGTTGCTTGAGCTCTGTTAATTCATAATGTGCTTCTTTGTGCCTACTGAAAGGAGGATTAGAGGGGGCAAACTCTGGGTCAGAAGCAGACTAAGAAAAGGCTTTAATTTTCCTTAGAGGAAAAAGTCTCTCCTTGATGACCAGACACATTGTCCTGAGAACTTCCTTCCCACTGAATGAGCAGCGCAGTCATTACCACGTGCAGTTCCCAGACCGCCTCCAAAATAATTAATGGAGCATTAAACTGCCTTAACACTGCAGGATTGGCATGAAACATCATAAAGGTTATAGGAAAAATAAGCAAATGTTTTCTGTCTGGAGGACAGAAGTAAAGGTGAATCTTCACATGAAGCTTTGAGGCATGTTGAGCAAAGTTGGTTATGGTAAAATAGCCAAAACAGTTCAGTGGTGAGCACCAGGGTGGAGGAGTTGTGCACAACTGAAGCTGGGGAGAAGAAGCATGATCAAACGGCCCTGCACAAGCTGCCAGAGGAGCACTGGAGACAGCACTGGTGCTCAGACAGCACTTATTGGGAGTAATGAGATAAGAGCACAACAGCAGTGGTCCCACTCCCTTATGGTTCTGCCATCCAGTTGCTTTCCCTTGGGTGTTCCACAGACCACTGCCCTGGTGCTGCCCTGTCATGGGGTAGAGCTTCTTGAGAAGCTGTGAATGTCCTGTCCCTGGAGCTGTTCAAGGCTGGGTTGGACAGGGGTTGGACCAGCCTAGTCTATGGAAGGCGTCCCTGTCCATGGCAGGGGTCGCAACTGGATGATCCGTAAGGTTCCTTCCAACCCACACCATTCTATGATTCTTCAGAGTGAGTTGGACCAAGGAAGCCTGTTCTCTCTCCAACATCTATTAAAAGTAACTGGTAAATGATATTGGCTTAAAAACAAAATGCTTGTTCAGAATTAGGCATTAATTCCTGCATGTCATAGAAACAATTTTGGCTTCATTACCAGAAGCTTCGGTGAAATGAGTGTTCGGCCACTGGTGAATTTTAATTTTTGATGAACCTCTAATTGCTTTGCCCAGCAGACTCAGGTAAGCACACACACACATCTGCATCCCTGCAAAAATCAAACACCAGCTCCAGAAACACGGTGACATTTTTGTTCAGAATCACTTGATTTCCCAGGGAGCATATTTCCGTGTAGCAAGAAAGAACTTTTTGGAGTTTTTTAAGCAGATATACAAAGACAGAAATCCAGTGCTCTCTGGCAGGAGTATTGCAGGTAGCACTAGCGAATGATGCAGCCTGAGGTGCGAAATATGCACAGCATTGTTCCTGAGCTGTGATCACTTTTAGCTGTTGGTTTTGGTGCCTTTTCTTTTCCATCTGGTTTAATTGATTAATGAATTATTAATGAAAGAGACGTGCATAGCAGATAGACAGTGTTTCATAAAGACCTCTTTATAAAACAGTGGGATGAAGACAAAAAAAAGCAAGGCAGTAAAAAGGCAAGATGAAAGCAAGCAGCAGTCTTGTGAGTGTATTATAAGTAACAATAAACCCAACAGAGGAAGAGGAAGGCAAGTACTGTCTGGCACAGCCCCTGCAAGGGGCTGCTTAAACGGATTGCTAAAAAAAATTAGATGTACCAACACACTACAGCAGCATGAAATACAGCCTTGCACATCAGACCAGTAATATTAAGATGTGCACACAGCGAGGCTTTCTGATTGCTTTATTTCTGGATTGACTCCAAGGCAAAGAATCCAAAGATAAAATAGAGGGTATGAAATATGTCTTATAGCAATTAAGAAAAACAACAGGGCTTGTGACTCACTTGGAAAATGCAGTTCTCCTATTGATCTAAACAAGGAGTTCTGCAAGAGCCAGTGCAGGTCCTGCTTGCCTTTAAAAGCCTGAGCTTTGGGGAAGATTTCTGCTCACCTGCAGCACCCCTGCGAGAGGATCCCTCTCCTCTACTGATCCCCCACAGCTCAGCAAGGACTTGAGGTAATGCTTTAGCCTTTCCTTAGTCTAAATCTCTGAAAAGGATTTTCTCTGCTGCCTATTTGTTTTCACTAAATTTACAGGAATATCATCGTTTCAAAGCCTCTATTATCAAAAAATAGAGTTAAAATGTGTTAACAGGTTCAAAAGTGGCAAGAAGAAACAATACACCCCCACACAAGCATGGACACTTGTGAGCCTGATACCACAAGTGTTGTTTCTTTAGGAAACCAAGCTAAGAAACTAAATTGGTGCTTTCTGTGACCTGGATCACTCCTGTCACTTTCAGCCAGTTTTTAATTCTGCGCTCTGCGTATCCAAACTGTTCTGTGGAGGCTGTTCTGGGCTTAAGGAACTGGAAAGGCGCCAGATGTAAGGAAATTGATTACACTGACACAGATCCAGAGGAATGCTTCTGTGGATCAGACCCAACTTTCATAAGATATTTTAGCAATTTCTCCAAGTCCAATTAGCAACTGATGTGTAAAGCATTGAGAAAGCCTGTGGTTAAAGAGTGTAGTCCTATTAACACACTTATTACCAGCAGAGTTTGACATGTTGTCAATTTAAAATGAATTGTAAAAAACTACTTTTTAAATAAGGGTCAAGAAAAGGAATGAATAGGCATAAACAGAATTTTACAGCTATCCATAATAGAGTTGAAGCAATAAAAAATAAGTGAGTTAGAAAGAATACATAGCCATTCTGAATGACATGATCACAAAATTATGCCTTGATTGACTCTTAGCTTTAATGCTTGCATTGGCTGGCACAGTCGGATCACAGAATTTCCTTTGAATATATTAGCATTTATTTAAAAAATGATCAATTTTGAAGTTATGAAATGCCTTTCCAATTTACTACACTGCTGTTTACTGCTAGGCAGCTGACCATTTTTCCAGACAGACACCCTGGGAGTTCATTCTGGACTGTTATTTATTTGAAGAAAATTAATTGTTTGAGTTTTAGACTAATGCTGCTGGAGGGCATCTGGGGGAGATGGTGCAAGTTGGGCAGCAACATCACACTGGCTGTTAAGGACAGCCCTGTTTCTTAACAGCAGCTCCATAATAAAAATTGAAAGAGATTACTCCACTGTGAAAGTTGCATACCAGAGTGAAATTATTGCCCAGAGAAGCTGTGGATGCCCCATCCCTGGAAGTGTTCAAGGCCAGGTGGGATGGGGCTTGGAACAACCTGGTCTAGTGGAAGGTGTCCCTGCCCATGGCAGGGGGTTGGAATGAGATGCTCTTTAAGGTCGCTTCCAACCCAAACCATTCTTTGACTCTATGAAATCAGAATGGAACAATTTTAAGTCATTTTTGAGACCTCATAGATATGAGTCAGTGAGACATCCAAAGTAAAGATGTTTTCATTTTGCTAAGCACCTGCTCATGAGCTGCCCTGGCCACAGATGGAGCACACCGGGCCTCTGAGTCCTGTCCAACTTGCACAAAACAAAATAAAAACTATAGGTCTCCACCCTACCAGTCACCTGAGCCTCATCCTATCACCAAGGAGATAAAGAGCTGGACTCACATCCAAGGAACTATAAATCTCATAGCCCATGGGAAAAATGGTCCCCATCCCCTGTGAGGCTGATGGACCCGAATTAAGCATCACCACCATGAGTAGATGGAGACCCAGCTCTTCCCTCCACCACAAGCACTTTGGGAATAACTTCCCTCCAGCACCAGAAGAAACTCAGGTTTGAAGAAGCTGCACCTAAAGCCCAGCCCAAGCCAGCAGTGCCCAACAGCACTGCCTAACTTGGCTCTTGTCCACCCAAAGCCTGCACACAGGCAGGTACCTTGTCTGCAGAGAAACAGCCCTCGAATGTGGGTTTGGGGCTCAGCTCAGTGAATGATGGCTCTAAGTAAAGATCCATACAGTCCAAGTTTATTTTGATTTTTTAAGACTGGAGTTACAGGAATTCATAATGCTCCTGACTATTTGTTAACACACCTTCTTCCAGATTAAATAATAGCCACATCTATTAAACATACAACTTCAGAAAATACAAGGTTCCAAGACAAAAGGCCTTCTACCTCACTGCTGAGATTTTCCAGGCTGCCAGCAATTTGATTGCCAAGATCTCAGTAGGACTTGAAATAATCAATTATTGACATTGCAATCTAGTGCCTACAATAAAGCTGTTCACTTTGCTGGAGATCTGGCAGCAGGAGAAAGCACTCAGCAGCTCTGTAAAACATCTGGGCAGGGAGCTCAGCCCACAGCACCCTGATTCCAGCAGCTGCTGTGCTGGGAGGCTCAACCCAGCCAAGTGGGAGGAACAGGGCAGTTATTGGGGACATGCTCCAGACCACGTGTGTTCGGTTTAGTAACAGCAAGCACCTTGCAACACATTTGGCTCCCAATCATATGTATCCCAGTTGTCTCATTAAACATATTGTGTAAGTTTGGAGACTCAGCTTTAGTGTATGTTACTACTAATTGCCTTACTCCTCAGCTGTGCAACAACAAACCACCCTGAAACACAGTTTTATGTTAGCACCAGACAGGGATTAACTAATTAGCAAAAAAAAAAAAAAAAAAAAAAAATTCTTGAGATAACATTAGAAATATATATTAGATAATTAAAACTCAAAAGCTATGTCCAAGAAGGACAACCTTTTTCTTTCCTTTTTTCATCTTGGATATTCCCCAGCCACACATTTTCTTTTCCTCTGCCATGTCTCAGGCATAATAAATCACTAAATCAGACATATGTCCAATTAAGTAATGAGATATTATTTAGTCTCATCTTCAGGGGTCAAAAAGAAAACTTACCTACTTCATTTACCTATTCAACAACAGCAGTTCACTGCTCACTAAATGGGACATGAGGCCATTTCTGTACCTGTTGGTTTAACCAACAAACTCACAGTGTGCAAAGGGCTTGAAAGCTTTTGCCTGGGAGGGACCCATAGCTTGCCTAATAATAACTCCACAGTTCAATGACTCAGAGGTGGGAAGTGGGAAGGAAAACGAGGAAGGGAGATGGTGTGGTCCGGACAGGCACAGGCCATGAAGGAGGCAGCAATCCTGTCCTGGGGGAGAGCAGGACGGTTCAGTGAGGCATGAAGGCATCCCTCCAAACCTGAGAGCAAAAAGAGCACAGAAAAGCTGAGGAGTTATGCTCTAATCTAAAGGGGATTACTCCACAGTGAATGAGAATATGACTGGGTAGGACCATTAATAAGCATCAGTGAGTCTGAAACTGTCTGAATGCAAAGCCTGAAATCTGTGAGCGACTGTTCCCGTACTCTGAGAGCACTTGGGATTAGGCATGGCCTCTTCATGCATCCTCTCACATTGTTGAGCTGTGAATCCAATTTCACAGACCACACTGACTCTTTGAAAGGAACTTGTCCATATTTTCTTTACATCAGCCTCTGCACTGATCCATTTGCAACAGCTGTCATTTTGTATCCCAGATTCATGAAGTTCAGAAATTAGAGCTCAGGAAACAAACTAATCCAAATCAAATGGACCTAAAATGTCTTCCCAAATAGAAGATTAGTATCTTTTTCCACCATGGAAATCACTAGCACACATCCATAAGATCTAAACATCAGGCTTCCTTCACAGGAATATAATCAAAAAGTTCTCCTGGCTGGCAGCAAACTCATCTCTTTGCTGTATTTCATAATACCTGTTCTTTATGCACAGACAGGAGAAGGGTAAAGAATGGTATTATCTCATTATTAACACTGATCACAGTTCAGGCACTAAATCCTGCCTACGAGAATATGCCTCCAAATATTCATAACTTCTCTTTGATGAGAAGAAACTATGATCAGTCAGCAGCATAGAGAGCCACTGTCCTGTGACATTCTGGAGAAGACCAGAGCATCCCCTTCTGGTTTCATGAGTGAGACCAAAATTTTCCAGAATTGCATTATGATCTTATTAACATTATGAGATCACAGGAAGTGTATGGCAACAGACAGAATTGAATTGTTGTTGTTATTATTATTGGTTTTGTTGTTATTATTACTACTACTACTACTATTATTATTATTTCTTCAATGTACCCATAACAAATCAGCTCTCTTACATCCCAGGGCTTTCCCTTCGGCTTTCTAATCTCATTATGAGTACACACTTGAGTCCTGTTCTTCCGGGAAGAGCACCAAACCAGTAAAATATACTGCACCTGTGAACTGAGCCAGCGGCCAACACAGCAGCCTCTGTGGGACACGTGTTCCTGAGATTCCTAATGTTTGGAAATACGGTAGTGTGGTGGTTTATTTCCCCTAGGATTTAATTCTCCATTGCTCTGTAATGCTGTGCATCCATTTACATGCATGTCAAACACATGCAAGACAGAAGTGAGGACTCTCTGCTGCAGCAGCAAAGCCCCAAGACAAATTCAATCCTTTGAAAGTTCCCTTGAGTGCTCAATAATATTCAAGTATCTGTCTAGCACCTTGATTTTGTTAAGTTTTCTGGTAGTGTGGCTTTTGAAACTCTATTACCACATGCTGGGGTATGATTAAAATGCTTGGCTTTCCATGGTAACATTACCCATCTATAATCTTGTTTCTTAGTGAGACCTGAGCCAACTGTACCAGTAATTTCCTTTAATAATAAGTCTTTGGTAATAACTCTGCCCTTTAAATGCAAAATCTGAGGCAACACATGATTGACAGATATCATGGCTTTCAGCTAATTAAGTATTCTGAATACTCAGCCATGGGAGATTTTTTAAATGGAAATAATTTTAGTTGCCAGACTCCCTGTGGCAGTTCTGCCGTTACCAAAACCTCTGGCGCAGCCCTGGGGTGATGCTGCTGACAGTGAAGCTGCTCTCCCTCTCTACAGGGGGGGCTCACCAGGCTCCCTCCACCTCACTGGAGGTAAATGGAACTCCACCCTCAATTGCACAAAGCACTAAAGCATGCTGGGTTGATTAGTTACAGCAAGGATGATCTTCTAGGCAAGCAATGTGCTATTCCTAAATGATGCTTCCACTGAAGTGTTAATTCCCTTTGAGCATTAAGCTGCCTGGGTATAAATCAGATGCTGCAACCGCCCCAAAATACCAATTGCTGTGCAAAGATCATAGCCAAAAGCAGGAGAGCAAAGTGCTGAATACTTTGCACAGCCGGGATAGGCTTGGAACACTCATGAGATGCATCACATGGATGGGCTAAGAGCAGTTTATTTTTACTTTTTTTACAGTGTAACAGCATGTTCAGTTCATCACAGCTCTGAGTAGGGTGTGGGCCTTTGGACAGCACTGCAATAAAATTATTTGTAGCAAATCCTAGAACTGCAAAGGCAAGGCACGTGGCCACTTTGCAGGTGTCAGAAAGGATGAGCTTGGCTGGAGTTTGTCACAGCTCCAGCCCCACTGCTGTGGCTGCTGCTCTTCCACTACAAACACCTTTGTACACCTTCTCACACGCCTGAGCATTTGAAAGCCCACCTCCAGGAGAGTTGATTTGTTATGATAAATCTCAACCAAATCAAGCATTTTGCCAACAGCAGTTGGAAAGTGTCCATGTTTTTATTGCCTACACATTCTACAGATCCCATTGCTACTGTTCAGTAATAAATGTATTCATAGCTCATACCAGCTTCCTATGCTCAGATTAAGAGTGTTGCATCTGGAAAAGACACCTGGGTGGACTGGAAAACACACACCTAATTTAACAGCCTCTCTCCCTCTGTAATACAGAACAAGTCAGGTGTTGTTCACAATTTTGCTGCAAAGCACCTCATCTAGAGCCTCCAGGTTAGCCGTAACCTGGAGTACCCCAGGGCTCTGCAAATCCTTGGGCTGAGCTTTGAACAACAGGCTCCCTGGAAAGAGAAATGAGCAAAAGGGGAAATAAAACCAAAAACAAAACCAAAAAAAGGACAAAAGCTACATTGTTGGGGAAAAAAGGCTTTACAACCTCTGCAAAACTCAAACTGCTCACTTGGTAATTGAGCCTCAGGAAGGTTTCAGCCGCTCTGCGCAGAAGGAAGCATTTACATCCTTTAGTCACAGGATGCAGGTGGTGATATTCTGGAGATTACAAACAGATTGTAGGCATCTTGCAGTTTTATTGCTGTGTTATTGCAAGGAGATGTAGGTACATGATAGCATACCCGAGCCCAGCTGGGGCACAGGAACCAGAAACAGCACCTGAAGGCAGCAGCAGCAGCACTGCCAGGATGGAGCTGTGCTCCAGCCCACCGAGAGATCACGCCAGGCTACGGCACGTGCGGGGTTCGGATCCTGCTGCTTAATGAGGATGTGTGGATCAGCTGCACAGGCAAGGAAAGGCTCATCTTGCAGTCTGGCATCAAAAAAAATACATGTAGCATCACCCTGTTAATGAACACACATCACTGACAGGGCTGCTGCATAATTTATCACCACAAAACCCATCTTTCTCCAGAGTTTTCATAATTCTCGTATCTTTATTTATAAAGTGTTAGTCTGTCTAAAAAAAAAGGGAAAGGCAAAATTTCAAATGTAAGCCCTAAATTGTGGTGAAATAGTGAAAACTCTAAGTGGAGAGGAAGGGATTCAACTACATAATTTTGCAACTTTCAGATGCCACGTGTTCCTGAAATTCTGAGTTTGGGGCAGTTACACTCAGCACATGCAGTCTAAACCATGCCCTGAGCTTCAGTGATGCAGAAGAGGATGAGGAGGCTCTGCTAGAACAAACAGGCTTTTGGTGTTTTCAATAGAAGAAAATATTTGAGAGTTTGGCTTTTTCTTTTCTTTTTGTTGAAGAGGATTGATGGTAATAGGAGATGCATTATGTAAAGCATTTCTGTAGTGAAGACCTTTATACAACCAGTGATTTCCACAAGAAATTGTAAATGCTGGTATAAAAATCTGTAAATGCCCCACTTAGCAAGCAGAAAGAATTGTGACATTCAAATATTCTCACCTAAAAGCAAAAAGACAATCTTTAGCAGACCAGAAATGCAACATGCAGATTATGTCCCCAGAGATAGAAGAATATGTTTGGAAAAGCTTTTAAGTATCTCAAGAGCAAAGGGCTATTTGAAAACCAACATGTCAGTCAGACATTTTGACATGAACATGCTGATTCCATCAGCACCTCTATAGTAAATATTTCAAGATAATCGGTCCTGAAATAGAAAAGTGGCTGCTTGGTTTGAATGCCCTCATCTCTGCTGGGTTCCTCACGGCAACTAAGGCTCAGCAAGACCAAGCTGGTCAAGCTGTTCATTCCTGGGACTGGGGAGAACACAACCAGGCTGAGGGAGTTCATGGCAGTCTGGGGAGATTTGCTGGTACAGCAGAGAAATCCTCAGACCCAAAGACTTGTTGAGTGTTCATGCAAGATCTACCCACCCATCTCCAGCCCTGAAGACTGATGTGGCTCCACCTTCCCAAGACTTCCCTAATTTGACTGGGAATACAGGCAACCCCTTCCCTCAGTCAATTCCCTCAGAGGCACTTTGAGTCATGCTTTGCAGCAAGTGCCATGAATAGAGAAAGAATTGTTTACTTTTGGAGAAGTGGCATCTTTTCCTCCTTTCATAGTTGGCAGCTCCCACCCATACCCCCAGCAGAGCATCCTTCCTCGAGCCAAGGTGTCAGAAAAGAGAGGGGAAGAAATCACATTCCCCCTGCTCTCAACCCCAGGCCAAACCTCCCCACGATTTTCTGCAATTGCTTTTCTTTACTTTCCCCACTCAAACAGAATGTTGCCCCTCTGCTCCTCGCCCTCAGAGGAGCCTCCTGCAGAAACCTCTGACATTAATCTGAGAAGCAATTCAGACAGAGGGGGGAAGAGCTCCATAAACCCAAACAAAATTGAGACCATCTGGCAAAAAGAAGCAAACCTGTTAAGAGACCACTTTGTCCTTCCTGCAACTTCAGCACAAGCTGTCAGTGGCATTTCAACAGGAACAGCTTTCCTTTACAGCACTGCACACGGTGCCCAGTTTAGTTTAGGCTTTTTTTTTTTCTCTTCAATATTATTTAGTTTATTGTACCAAAGCTGGTGGGATTGCTTTTGAAGTAAGTGTAATCCAGCCTGAGTAACAGCATCAGAGCCTGGACCATCGTCTCTAAAGCCTCAGCCCTCAATTACCTAAGCATCTGTTTGCAAATCATTGTAGGGAGGGAATTAAACAGCGCTCAAAGTAATCAGAAACTGGACAGAAATGCAAAGAAATTTTTTATCATTATCTCTGCTGGTGCTGTTTCCTCCTCTGGATCCTGCTATACATTCTAGGACTGTCAAGTTACAGAGAAATAGAGCAGGAAGTTAACCTGAAGGCTTGGTGGGTGCCACCATGATAGTTTTCTTTTTCTTTTAGCAATTCTGATTAACATTTGTTAGGAAATCTATCACCTTAATCTTGGGGAAAGAGGCATGCTAATGGCTGTACCAATTTTAGTGACTGTTTTAACTTTTATATTCAATTTTATTTTTTGCATGGAGCATAAAGAGGACTAGTATGAAGGACTGCCAGGACTGGAGGCACATCAGAGTCCTCTGAACATTAGCAGAACTCTGCTCTGAGTGCTCCCTGGTGGGAGTTACAATCAATTTTAAGGGAAGTTAATTGCTGTTGTAAACATGAAAATGAATCAGCAATACAGGATTGACTTGAGTCGCTCAGGGGTTGGGGTTTCTGAGGACGGGGATGGGAGACCCTCGTCCTGCTCTCAGCTCTTATGCACTGAATAACTCATCTTTCATCTTCCACAGCCCCCAGAAGGGTTCTCTTGACCTTTGGTGGCTCAAGAGCCATTGGACGACCCCTGTGGAGCATGTTGAGACTTAAAGAAGGAGGATAACAAATGGATACTGCAGATGATGCACAATTCCCAGTGTTGCTTGTTGGTCTGGAGCCTTTTTCAGTACTGGGCTCTTTTCCTGTAGCACTGGGGAAGGAAGGAGGCCTTTACTGGAGATCACCCCACAAAGAGCAGCTGCCGTAGAGATGAGAATTTTTATTTTTCTCCCAAATGGAGACATTTCTTCCCTGAGTTTCTAAGACATCTTTTCCCAACGCTGCAGATCCACAAGCATTAGCAATTCCCCTACAATGACTGCACATGTGTGTAATTGGAAGGAGAAATGGCTAAGCAAGTAATTAGGCAGGCAAACTATTTACAGACATAAAATAACCACTTTTCAGACATCAAGTTCAACAAGAACTAGGTATTAGCAGTATGCATGTAATTAATCTATTAACTGGTGTTTTGGTGACATATTTCTAAATCCGTATTTACTCAAGCACCTAGCAATTATTTGTATATTTTTCTGAAAAAGGTTAGGTGCTGTCAGGTAAAATTCATTATATTACAATCCCATAAATAGCAACATTTTTTGCTTTCTATTAATTTCTGTTCCCACGCAATAACATTTAGGGATATTGGTGTCTTTGTTTTCCAATGTTTTCCTCTTGCAGAATAATAGAAATATATGTTAGATTGAGGAAACAGATTTATTTTTTCCTGAGTCACAGAAGAACTTTGTGATTTCAAAGCTGGAGGTTATTTTGCTGAGCCCCCCAAGAGTAAAGACAGTTTTTATTCTTATAAACTTATTACAGCTGAGATGGATTAATACACAAGAGCTCATGATGTTAGAGACACACATTTTTCAGGACAAAACTAAAAAATAAAGGCCTGGGGATGCAGGGTAAGAAGAAGATAGAATAATTTAGATTGGAAAAGACAGTGTAAGATCATCGAGGTCATTACTCCAAGGTAAAAAACTCTGTTTCTCGAGGATTTTTTTAATAAAATAACTGGTTTTTTAAAAAAAGCAAGTAAAGACCCCTTAACACCACTCCACATCTCGGTGGCTCTATGGGCTCATGCTGTCTGTCTCACAGTGTCAGTTTTGTCCAAAGGAATTTATCCTAACACTCATTCTCGAACTTATTTTGCACTTTTCCAGCTCTTTTCTGGCTGCCAGGTGCCTTCCATGGCGCAGCCACACTCCCCCCTGCTGGCTGCTCCAAGAGATGGCGAGCATCAGGGAAAACTCTGAAATTTTACCTTTTTTTAATATCTAAAGTGATTATTATTTTTCTTCTGGGTATCACTTCGAGAAAAGTTGTCCTCAACAATGATGGTTTCACAGCCCCAGCAAGGTAAGCTTGCTTGCCAGATGAAATACCATCCTCTGCCTCACCACTGACTTATTTTTACAGTACAACTTTTATTTAATGCTTTTAATGCCTGCTTGCCCGGGCCCAGGCAGGAGCAGGCAGCACTTCAGGTATTTCCAGAGATGACAGAAGGATCCTTTTGTTCTCACAGCCACTGCCACACTGCGTGTGTGGAAAACACATCTTGTTTGTGCTGTGATACCCAAAGTATTCACACTGAAATGAGAGAGGGTGAGGCTTTTCTGGAGCTGGAAGATAAAGAAACTGCCCGGTTCGCTGTCCTGGTTCTCTTTAACAAGCTCTTCCTGCAGATCAGTCCCGTGCAGGCCAAGGATGATGCAGAAGGACATTGTTCTCACAAACCACTTGGCCACAGCAGAGGACTTCAGATGCCACCTCCTCCCCCGGTCCCTGAACTGCTCCCTGTGAGCCCATCACAGCTGCCCCTGGATAAATTGCACACCTTTTGTTAAGCTAAAATTACAACAAATTGCACAAAAGAAGGTTGCTTCTCAAACTGCCCCAAAACTGCTAAGATATCATGTGTGATATCATGACAGCCTTTCTGTCAGTTTGTGGTACAACCCAGCCCAAACCCTCTGTACTCAGGATCAAAGACAGCTTTCCTTCTCCAGAGATCACCTATTCCAGTGCAGAGAATCTTTCCCAGAAACGATACTGAAAATGTGACGTTGCCCCTTGGAAGATTTTGGCTCAATTTCTGCATGATGCCATTATGCCCTTGGCTCCAACCTTCTTTCCCTCCCCAAACAACATGGAATATGATTCTCCTTTTTTGAACATCTGGCATTCCAGCTGTTAGGATTCACAGTCAGCACGCATTAAAAATTAAAACCTGTTCCAGATTAACTGGTACAATTTGTCAGCTAATACTAAAAGGACAATTTTTAGATGTTGAAAAAACTTTGCACCTTTATAAAGGATAATCAGCTGTTCCTTGCCCCAGTGACTGCAGCTCAAGAATGTTCACCCCTATTGCAATATGGAAATTCAACTATTAACAACAAGCATGAGTTAACCTGAAAAGATACACCTGAAGTGAGTCATTAGGGCTTGTTGCAATGCAACAACTGTGCTATGTGGGTACTTTTGAAGGTTTAATTCACTGTCCCCGACTTGCAGAAGGGGAACAGTTATGTGGAGAGCATAAATATTTTCCCCAGGGACAAAAAGCACTTCCATCAGTCCTCACAAGCCACCACGTGATACGTCAAGATGAAAGGCAGGAGGGAGCAGAGAAAAATATACAATATAATCCTACAGCCTTGCAGAGCCAGCTGATAATGAGGGTCAGCTTTGTGATCAACAAACACAAGGGTCCCCCAATTCATGTAATCTGAATTGTAAATATTTCAGCAGCCTGGGTACAGTTGTGAAACTCAGCTCCAGTTCTTAACTCCATCAGCTTCCTTAAATAGCAACATTTCAGCATTACAGAATAGTACAAAAGGATTACATCTGGTTTCACTTAATCTTTAATAAAACCTCAATGAGTGCACCTCAATAAGGATAACACAATCTACGTATTTTATTTTTAGTCAGGATAGGAAATTGCATTGATTAGTGATTTTCAGTGTTAATAACAAGGCAATAGACCTTGTAATTAAAAATAACTTTTAGAAGGCTGCTAAATTATTTTGATAATTATTTAAGGATCAATTACAGAAGAGGTGTCATTCTCCCCTTTCTAGTTAGATATATTGGAAACAGTGAAGCAGAGAAGTTCTCATATTAACCATTTTTTATTACAGCAAGGATATTCATATGATCTGTATCAGAAAAGTTTAACAAAAACCAGTACAGGGACTTCTCTTTAAAGGGCACTTGATGGTAAAAAAAAACGGTGCAAAAATGATGTTGTTAGTTCTGCTGCTTTGTGGTGGCTGGGATATATGGCCTTGAAGATTACTGCTCTATCAGCCTTACATGAGGATTTAGCACTCCCATAAAGCTACTCAGCCTTGTAGGAGCACAAAATGCAGCTTCAGTTTGGATTTGGGACAGGACAGGGAAGCTGCACAGCACAGGGAGCGCTGTGGTGTTGGGGTCCATGCACACACCAGCACTGCCACAGGGCAGCACCACCCCTCAGCCTCCCCAGAGAGTCTGCTCTGAGATTTCCCCACAAGAAAATTTCCACAAAAACAATGCAAACCAGAAGAGACCCCAAATCCTCAGTCTGGGTTGGCCTCTCAGCAACAAAAATCATGATGCTGAGACTGTAGCAACCATCGCTCAGCTGGCCTCTACAGCGCAAAATGCTCTTATTTGGGCTTGGCTTTTTGAGACAACTTAGAAACAGCCCTAAAACCACAGAATCCCAGTATGGTTTGGGTTGACAGGGGCCTTAAAGATCATCTAGTTCCAACCTCCCCTGCCATGGGGCAACGCAAGGTTACAAGAAACCTTGATGGCAGTAATGATGATGTAACCATAAGGAGAAACGAAAATGAACAGTTTGCTGCTACTGAGCTGGGATCAGCCCCATCTCTGCTCTCAACACCCCCATCACTTGCCTTGAGCCAGCTCTGGCACTGGTCTGGCTGCACAGTGAACCAGCTCAGCACCCTAAAATGACTGAAAATCAGCCCAGGAGTAAGATTCAAAAAGAAAGTGGAATTGTTTCACTGGGTTAGGAACCCACTTACCTTCCAGAGCAGGGAGCATGGCAAGGCAGGGAGAGCAAGAGGCTCCCCTCGGGGTGTCAGGCTCTCAGTAACCCAGGTTACTAATCCTGGCCAGTGCTGCCCACTGGACCTCCCACCACTCACCTGCAGCCTCCACTCCCTGACAGCAGCTCAGGTGAGGAGCTCTGCTGGGAGACCCTGCTCCTTCCCTTCCAGAGCAACAACAGCTGCCAGATAACAAGTCCCTCCTGCTGCCCAACCCCAGGAGGCTTCACTGCTTCCAAATTTAGGCAGAAAATTGAAGCCTGAGCAGGTACCTGCTGTCAGCCAGGTTTCTCTTTGCTCAGCACGCCAGGTTTCCGCCAACAATAAAAGCAAATAAAATCTCCCCTACTGTGGCTCATCACAGGTTTCCTAAACTGACCTAACTTGGAGAACCCCTGACCAATGCTTTTATTAACAGGAGTCTGTGTTAGAGACATAGAACTCTCTCTTTTCCCTTTCTATTATTCTTATAGCGTTGAAATTCATTTAAGAGATATGACATTTTTCATCTCCACCTGGCAAATTAATTTCCCGTAACTTAAAGCACCCTGCTCAGATAAACCCTTCTCTCTTCACCCTGTACACAACTGAGCAGCAGCCAAGGACAGTTGACTTAGAGCTGAATAATATGCACTGGTGCTAAATGAAAATTAAACCATAAATATTTTAAAATACCTGATTTCCTGGATAGTAAAAGTGAAATGTATCATTTGTTTAAACTATCCTATTCATTATTTCTTTCCTCATTTCATAAAACCCAGCCACTAACAAGAACCTACATAAATAGAGCTTGAACTTTCATCTCAAGAAGTTTAATCAAAAAGCTCTTCAGGAATATTTTATTCCTTTTATCAGAATATTGATGGAAGTCATAATTCACCTTAATGTGAGAAAGTTTCCTTTCTTCACTGAAGAAATTCATCAAGACATTTCTTGTTGGTAAGATGTGACATAAATCCGCTTGCTTTTTCCTCTGTTTGATCTCAGCACTTTATGAATTTTTGATTGCCTGCTCTTAATTTTCCACAAGCAAATTCAATTAAAGAAATTAAAACCCAGTAGTTCAACCCTGATTGCCTCATCGGCAAATGGCTCTTTTACTGCACAGTGGATGACATATGCCACACTCTCCTGGTGCTGCTGCAGCAGCCCTTGTAAAACCACCTTTCCCTCTTTATTGGGGCTATTAGGCAACAGCCATTGACTGCCCAAGCCAATTCAGCAAGTACTTCCCTTGCTCAGGCAACAGTCCAAGGACTATTGAGAATGAAAAAATATCCTTGGAAAAAAAAAGTCAAAGTCATTGTGTGCATGTCAAACGTTTCACCTGCACAAGGGCAAGGTCCCTTTTCAAGGGGAGAACGACACACGAGGGAGCTGGAGAAACAACTCGGCACAGCCCCGGGCCAGGGTGGAGCTGAGAGATCGCTGTTTGCCACCTTTGTTTCCGGGATCACCTTGCTACAAGTGCAGCTACACTTCTGTATTGCCACACAGCAGGGACTGGATGGCAGGATGTCTCTTTTAGGATACAAATCACCGCTGTTAATTGGCGCTGCAGCCTCTGTTACTGAACGCCGGGCATCAGCAGTGGACAAGTTTTAAGAACACTGATATTATCATGACAGTATCATTTGCTGTGATGCATCCACAAACTTTGGCGTGACCAAACTATCTCCTGGGGCAACTTGCTGCAGTAACTGTCAACCTGATGGAGACAGACTCACCCCAAGTCCTTAAAATAAATTAGTATCCAAACAGAGCATCTGTTTAGGCAATTCCCCAAACTAAACCCACTGTTTAAAGAACTTCAAAGACTTCAAATTCATATTAATTCCCTTTGAATTTAAAACGATTCCTATAAGCTGTCCTTATTATCATTAGTGAAGAACTTAATTTTAAAAAATATTTCTATTTTTAAAAAGTTTTTCTTACTTGTGTGACAGATGTGCACCACAGTAGAGCAAGTGAAGAGTAACTGCTTTCCTTAAGTGAAGTACCTGGGTGAGGCAAAGCTGTACCTGCTAGAGAAGACACATGTGCAAACCATCACTTCATGACCTCAAGTATCACTTACCCATCTCAAAAGGTTTCAGTCCTGGTATGACTTCACGAGCAAAATGCTCATAGTGTGATTTACTCCTCTAAGGTAACCTCATGAAGAGCATTTTCAGAGAACAGCTACATGGACAATTCAGCAGAGAATTAACACTTGCAGTCCAGCCCAAGGGAGCTGCAGGTCATTAGGCCTAAATACCTAATGAACATCCCACATCTGTGGGACAGGTATTGTCATGGCACAGCTGAACCTACAAGCATTTTTAAAATGTGGTGACTGCCAAACAACCTGAGCTCACACCAGGCCTTTGCCCTCTGTAAGCTTTTTAGGGAAAGCTGTCAATCTTGCCATTAGCTGTGTGCATTCCTCCTCCAGAAGTTAGTGGGTTTGTTGCAAGGAACAGCTTAAAAGCTGTAAAGATAAATAAATATCTCTCCTCAGAGACAGTCTATCCACAAGGACAATTTGAAGGAAGGAGGGTAAGGAAATGCAAGATTATTCTTTAAACATATTAACATATAGCCTTAAAGAAGACACTGTTAGTCATTCAGAAAGCTGAAAGAACACATTTACATTGGTTTTATTCCACCAGTCAAACTGTGCTTCAAGAGCTTTGGAAGACAGCCAGCATGGATGAAGTTCTTATCTATGAACTCCAGAAAATAACAGAATATGCCTTATTTTCACTAATTTAGACTGATGTTAATTTTCTCTATTTTTTAAAGAGTATTGTAGCTATTAGAGTGAGGGAAGTGGCTGAAAATGTAACATCTCTCTCGATGGCTTAATTCACTGGGTGGGTTGAAGAGAAAATTACACTTTAAATGAACTTCTCATGTGGGTATCACTGTACTTCTGCACAGTCAGGTTGTTCACTATGGGTTCTGTGTAAGGTCTATGATACCAAGCTGAAAGGAACACAAGCTTCTGCTAAGGGTGAATGTACTGCCTTCTACTGTCAAAATCACTACACTTTAAAATCAGTAACTTTGTTTAAGGACAAAGTTACCGAACTTCTTGGATGCAAAAACATTAGCCACCTCCTCAAATTCCAGTATTTAAATATCCTAAAGAAGCTCTGAGAACCAACCTTTCCCTGGATCTTGACCACAGCAGTGTTACACTTTGAAGTAGGTATGTTCAGGTAAGAATTTCAAGTATCTTCCACAAGAATTATTAACTATACAACTTAAGCTAAACAAATCATATTAAAGAATGTATTAATTCCTATAGCTTAAAAGATTTCATTTAAGCCTTGCTATCTACCCTACACACCATTTAACAGATGCATGTAACAAACCTTCATACACCCAATATGGGCAACGCAGAAGATGGTTTTGAAATGGTTTCCAGTTCCAAGCATAAGCAAGTTCTTTATCGTAAGTTACTGTATAAAAGCAGTGAAATAGTTAAGATAAAAAACACAGGCCCATTATTGTTATCATTTATTTTAAAAACCTTATTCAAAATATTAAGTGATACAAGTCCAAATATGATAAAAATTACTGCAAGAAAAGAGTTCTGGGTTATTTGTTTGTGCTTTACTTCCTGTAGTTATGAAAAGAATGCATTTGACAGTAGGATATAGAACTTTTAGCACTTCATTCATAAGACAGTATCATGCCTTCAGACTCCTCATGCCACGAGGCATGAAGCTGGTTTTTTTCCAAACATTACATAACTACTTGAATACCAAGTCATTAATTATGGGGTTCTGATTCACCATTATTTACAAATTTATCAGTCTGAAAACTAAATCACAAACAGAATGTACAGAAAACTAAAACTTTATAATTTTATATTTTACAACTCATGAAAACATAAATAATGGAAGTACAAAAGACAATTAAAAAAAAATGAAAAACCACCAAAAAAAACTACTGTACCAGTAATTTGATTTACACTAATGCATAAATGTTTGTCAAAAATGAGAGTGCACTGTCCAGAGCCTGGGAGCCCCCACACCCTTACTTTCACCTGTCTGTTACCTGGGTCAGAAGAACAACCAAATAAATTATTCTTACAGTTTCTCCCATTTATAATGTAACAAATCACACAGCCATTTCCCAACTGTCTTAAAATTCAACAGAAAGCTTTGATACATCGAAAGCCTGTCAGCTATCTATATTTTAGTAAGATTATTCAACAAGGCTTGTTTTCCACTCATTAATTACAAAGACAGTAAAGTAGTCATAAATAGCATTAGAGGAAAAAAAAGGACAGTCAGGAAGCTGCATACCTTCAAAACACCTTAAACATTTTAGGAAATATATAGTATAAAACTTCTGAAATAAAATGGGTTATACATAACTATTTTTAAATTATTTACGGCATGAACACACAAATTATTAAATTGCCATTCTAGCTATTTTGCCTAAAATAGGATCAAATTATGCAACAAGAAAACAGAATTGGAAAAAACGAGATGAAAGACTTGCAGCATCAGAATTTAAGCACAGAAAAAAGTAATTATACTTTCAGTTTGCAATACAGTGGAATTTATGAGCCATGTAAGTGATTAGCAAAGAGATCATTAATTTGATTTAGTGATGCCAAAGTCATTAATTTATTAGACCTAAAATATTTTATGCTTATTTTTTTGTAGTATAACTATTAAGACTGCTCCAGACAGAAGGGAATGATGCTTAATGAATGGAAAGATCACTAATTTATTAAACTCTGTATCTTTACAGTTGATATAAAACCCGACCAAAGTAGCAAACAGATGGATCATGCCCTTGATCTTCCACGAAATTTAATCTCCAAAACATCCAGGTCAAAAAGAGTACATCTCATTTCCATACAAGCAGCTTATTTAGAATACCTGAATATCATTACATGACTGGGCAGGCAAAGAGTGATAAGTTCAGCAAACTCAAATCACAGTGCTTTCAAAACACATAGTCATTGGTTATTTTCAGGGAAGGCATCGCTTCATTAACATTTTGATCTAAACGATGATATTCCACTGTCCTGGAGCACAGGCCATCCCTCCACCTTCGGCTCTGCACCAGTAAGAAGATCTGAAAGAAAAATGGGACAACGTAGAGATGCTGAGCAGAAACATTTTGGGTTTGATAGACAGCTTCACAGTGGTACTGACATCATGCTTTTACCTCCCATGCTGGCAAGGGCATTACTGTGGCAAAGACAAGGCATTTTTAATCACTTATTTGAACTGCTCTCAGATAAATTTTCAAATGCAACAGTCTTCAACATCTTCCCCTATAAAGAGCTGGCAATGCACATTACAAATAGGCCACTGCACAGTAAAGGATGTTTGGGGTTTTCAGCTGCTTTCTTTTCAGAGTCCTGCAAATCCTCACCCAAATCAGTGTTCTCCCCAAAGACAAACACTAAACTTTCCTCATATCTAAAAACTAATCTATGGTTTAATGTAAATTTGTGCATGCACCTCTATTGGGTCTGCGTGGGCTAGAATTAATTTTTAATGCTAGCAATAAATTTTGAAATAACACCAGTCAGGCTACTTTTGAAATATACAGAATTAGTTTGTACTGAAGAAACATTTACCTGAAAATAGTAATTTAGTAGCTTCTCTACATAAAACTGGAAGCTGCGTTAAACATTTTGTAAAAGTTTGTAGTTATGCCTTCAGAATGTCTATGATACAAAGACCATCTTAAAGAGAACTATTAGAAGAATTATCACAGTCATAACAAGAACATTCGCACACCATTTGCAATTGAACCTCCCTTAATTTGTTGTTTATAATCCTGTGCAGAAAAAAAATTAGTTAATTGTTCACCCCCACTTGACGTGGCTCAGGTCTCCTTTATAGAACTCATGTTGTGCACCGCCAGTGTCCATTACTGCACTGACTGATCACTGATGTTAGCAATTAATTCATTTTCTAATCGTAAATGTTTGATTCAAGTTCATTTTCACTGTGCAGATAAAAATTACACTAATGATCTGCATATCAGTATCACCACAAGACTAAGTGGTCAAAGATTTTGTTCTTTAAAAAGCTATGTTCCTTTTCTTAAAAAAGTGTACAAGGGAATACAACTTTATTTTAAACACTCCAGCTGTTTCTCTCAACCTTTCAGAGCACACCTACCTTCCTCTTATTGTGATAGGTGACATAAACAACAGCTACTAAGAAGGCAACTACAACCAGATGAAAAAAGAAATGGCTGTCTTCTTCTTCATCTAACCCTGAGACAGAAACACCTTTAATCTTCTCATCAAGGGTCTTGATCTCCTCATTGTAGTTACTGATGGTGTCAGAGTTGTCATCTTCTGACATCTCTAGAAGGTCTGGGCTGTATCTGGAAATTGGTGTCATTTCATAAGCATAGTCATCTCCATCTGACTCCATAGTTTCTTTTATGATGGGTGGGGAACTACTTAGTGTGTCTTTCAAATCTGTTAGAAGATCCTCTTCCTCAATTTTAGTATCTTCAGAAGCATCAACATCCACCTGTGATACCGGACTAGCAGGGATATCAGGTGACAAAGAGTCACTGTCTGCTGTAGGTGGCTTTCCTGCAGTCACCGAATTGATTTTGGCTGCTGTTGAGGATGCCTCCTTTCTTGCTGAGGTTAAACTCTGCAAGCTGTCTGTCAAATTTTGGGATCTACTCAGTGTTTCATTCTCACTTTTAGAAGAAATATTTCTCGTAAGCATCTCCACTTTCACAGGACCTGAGAAAAGGATGAGAAACAATCAGTACTATGCACAAGCCACTGACTTTTCCTGTGACAGAAAACTATTGCCACAAATTTCCTTCACAGACAAGAAATCATATGAAGAACACAGCATATGTCACACTGCAAACTTTTTAGAATTCATATGCAGAAATACACATTCCTGTACTTTGGCAACTTCCAAAGAAAAGTCTTCAGTGGGACAGGAACTAAAGGTTGGAAGCACATGCCTTCCAGATTAGTATGGCAAAGTGCCCCTGAAAAACTTAGCACGCCTGTTTTCCAGACATAAGAACTTCAAAGACATGTCATCCTTCCCTCTGTGGATTCATGATGTCTTGTAGAATCATACATGATCAGCATTTTCTCCATCATCAAATTCTTCTTTCCACAGACTGAGGTTAGGTCTACAAAGGGGATGTTCTCAGGAAAGCTTTTACTGCAGTTACGTTTTTCATCTTTCACCATTGCATGTTTTACCAACAAAAAATGAGAAGACACTGCAAAGTCCCCTTCAGTCAGGACACAAAGTCCCAGCACCTCTTCCAAGGCACTAAGTTTTATTAAATTTGTGGACACTGAAAAAGATGTCCAACCTTGTATTAATTCAAATTAAACTACTGAGCCACAGGTTAAAAAGAAACGTTGAAGAAAGGACAATCTGACTGCCCCTGCTCCTGGAGGAAAGCCTTTTGTTGGCAACAATTATTGTAATGAAGTAAGACAGAAAGACCACTGTAACAATGCACCCTCAGGCAAATTCAGGATCTTTCCGAAGCTGGGAAGGCTTTGCAGAACTACATAAAAAACAAGGTGAGCATTAAATCCAGATGCAAAGCCCACTGTCCCTCTTCTCTATCCAAAGGATAGTAAAAAAAGATGCAGAGAGAGTTTAAAAATAGCCAATTTTTTTTAAACCTCAAAATTAGCAAACTATTCATGTTTGCAGCACATCACTCCTAGGTTCATATCCAGAAGCACCTTAAAAAACGTGTAACAAATTTTAGACTTTCAGTCTGCATTTTCATATAAATAGGGAAACCATACTTGCCTTGTACTTTGGCATTCCAAAATAGTTTTTCATTTTACAAAAGCAACAGTACTTTCATTAAACACTTCCAAGCCTCACTGGAAAGTTACAGACTCTAGAAATGAAGCATTTAACCAAATGCTTGTGTCAGGTCACTTGTAAGTAAAATATTATAGAGGGGACACTGAATCACGTTATTCATGGAACTTGTGTATTTGCTGAGGCTCAGTTACAACAGAGCTCTTGTTTACATGGCATACTTTTGCAGTATGAATTAGTCTTTAACCAACTGTAAAACACAGAATACTCAACTCATCTCACGTGAGCCAGACACGATGGTGCCTCTCTGCTGAAGTTCAAAGTCAACCATTTCACATCTAACACACTTTTTGTTCCTAAAAAAACTACTCATCTGAATTATCATATCAACATTAACTTGTTCAGTTCTCATCCAGGACAAGTTTAGGGAACTCTGATCTCCCCTCAGGAGTCAAGCCAGCTAACTGCATATGCAGAGATAAATATGAGGAAAGGCAGTTGCAAGATAGTTTCATATTTATAGCTAGTTGGCATATTTTGAGTGAGGTCAACCTTACTGCTACCCTCCCCAAACAGACAAAAACTATTAGACAGTAACAGCTAAACTGTTTGAAATACAAACAAGCATATTTTGCCTACAAAACTATGTTGCATCTGGCCTTACACTTCAAATTATTCTTGAATTCATTTTAACATGGAAGTTTTAGGATACACGCTTAAATGCAAGGGACTCCCACTAGCTATTGTTGCAGCTTCAGACTGAGAAAGAGCAAATTCCTATTATTCCTAAAATAAGCTTGGGTTTTTTTTTATGTTAATAGCAGCTGGAAGTTTTAGCAGCTAAACCACAACTGATTTATTATATTTATCCAAAACTATTTGGCATTATAAACGGTGGTTGCACTGTTTACAGTTACACAACACTGTCAGATGATTTTAGATCCAGAGATGCCTCAGCTTCAGAAACAGATACTAAATGTTCAACCATAGTAACAGAATTAGCAACACTGCCGTCTTAGTAAACACCGCACATAAAAAACACGGCATGGTTAAAATTCACTTCCAGGAAAAATGCTTTTAGAAAGCAAGTTGTTTCATGACTCCTGAAGTTAAAAACTCTCCATTTCCTACAGGTTTCTGTCCCACATTCTTACTGTCTACCCGTTACATCAGGTGAGGGGCAACACAGATAGAGCTGGTGTGGACGTACTGACTGACAAGCACGGAAGGAACTGATGGATCAAACAGTTCCCTTTATTTCCTTCACTAATTCCTTTCTCTTCACTGCCCAGCCAGTAGTCCATCTGAAACAAAGAGAAACTCACTGCCCTTGAAACACGGTTATAGCCTTTGGTTGTAGCCGTCTGTAGGTTTAAAGGGGAGAAAGAAAACACCTAACTAGGAGTAAACTTGCAGAATAACTTAATTTGTAGAGAATAGGGAGACTAAAACCAGGCACGCAGCCAAAGTACTTAGGAAAAAAAAAAAAATCCCAAATCTGATGAATAAAGCAACCAGCTAAACTGCTGTTCACAGCAACAAAAGCGGTGCACACCTGGCAGGCGGCCTCCCGCCCGCCGCCCGGGCGCTGCGCTCCCCCTGCGCAGGGCCGAGCGCCCGCTGTCCCCAGCCCATCCCCAAACAGACGAGAGGCCGAGGCCAGGCCCGGGGCCGGGCCCGGTCACCTCAAGGCAGGACCCGCGCCGGCCGAGGCCGCACAGCGCTTCAGGCCCAACCGAAGAGACTGGCGAGAAAGACCAGCGGGGCGGCCGCGCAGCGCCCACAGCCCCCAGCCAGCCCGCAGCCAGCCCCCCGCCCGGCCCCGCGGCGCTCACCGAGGGAAACCTGCCCGCGGGCCGCCAGGGCCCAGCCGCAGAGCAGCAGCAAGCACAGGGCGC
>VZTH01013612.1:169617-224000 GCA_013397815.1 Aleadryas rufinucha
TGTGCAATGGTAGTCATGGAATCCAGAGTCATGGAGTCAGCAAGTGACAGGAACGGACTCCTGCCAACTTAAAATAAGCAACTTATTGGCAGAACAACAAACGGGGCAATTAAGGTGCCTGGTGGCTAATTGGCCTAGCCCTATGGAGGAGGGCCCACCCCACACCGGGTGCCTGAGCAAGGTCAGTTGCTCAGAGACCAGAGGCTGTTGGGGACCCAAATTTTATACCCCTCTCAGGAGCCCTCCCCTTGGAGATCACTTGATTGTGTCCTTGAGCTCGTTGTCTGGGTGATTGGAGCATTCAAATGAGTGGTGTTGGGACGTCGAGTGATTGGTGGAGTCCCAATCCAATCCACGTCCTTGATTTATCCCTTTATGATAATTTCAGATGACATCTTTTCCTTCCAGAAGGTTCTCCCTTCTCTGTCAATCAACCCTAGGCCTAGCTTTTCATACATATAACAAACTTAAGCTAAATAGCCCCAACTCCCAAATTAAATGCATAAACAGCTTTAACCATCCCCCTAACAAACAGACATCCCTTAACCATTAATAAACTTGAGCACTGACTAATAACTATTTCACTATTAACAATTTTAACAACACAGATTAACAATTATTAAAGACTACAAAAGTCAACCTCCCACACCCATTTGTAACATCAAGGTTGGGAGACCTTTAGACCGTCCAGTCCAACTCTCCATTCATCCACCCAGCACCGCCACCGTAACCCCTAGGCCACATCACCCAGCTTCAGATCCGGGCGTCTCTTAAACACCTCCAGGGATGGTGACCCCACCACCTCCCTGGGCAGCCCGGTCCATTGCCTGACCACCCCGACAGTGAAAAAGTTTTTCCTAATATCTGATCTGAATCCTCCTGTCTCAGCTTTAGGCCAGTTCTGATCCTCTCACTGCTTGCATCTGCCATGCTCCTGGGAGCTGTCTGCGCACGGTTCAGTTGGATTGGTGAAGCCTGGAAGGGGACCACTTCTCCCAGGAGTGCTGGGTTAAATATCTGAGATAGGAAATACTCAGGAATGGCTCCCGGTAAGAGGGAAGTCAGCATTGCCCAATTTGGGGGCTGTCGCTGAGGTGGCTCTGCAGTCTCACGCTGTCGCAATGGCGTTGCCTCATCGGGCACATCCTCCTGCACCTCAGCTCTTGCCATCTGCAGCCACCCACGACAACGGCTTACACATGAAAAAATAAAAACTACTAATGAACAGCCACTGAAGTTGATCCAAGCCGATAACTGTTCATTGCCCACACTTACTTGTTTAGAGAGAGGTAATTCACTTACTGAATTCTGTAATAAAAGACAAGTAAGTCATGTTATCTTGTTTTATCCATGAACTAAACACGTGTATGTGCAGTTGTCAGAGCTTAGAGAGCACTAAGAACAGTGCCATGTCTGGAATTTAATTCTACTAAGTATTTTTTGTTTGTTTGGTACAAAACATGCACCAAGATGTTACCAGTCTTCTGCTGGAGCCGCAAATGTAGATGTAATTGTTTTTGCAATTAACAGAAAGACAGAGTAAAAGATGACATTTCAATATTTTATTCAAGTCAGGTTTGGGGTTTTTATCCATTTTTAGTAGTGTCAAGTACAGCATTTTGGGGTCTAGTTCCACACAAAATGGAAGACTCTCTAAAAATGTACCCATTTAGTTGCTAAAAAAAAGTGGTAATAAAAGAAAACTCTGTTTTAGAATTAGTGATGCAACTATGTGATTGCAGTTGCAAAGACTCTTCCCTGATTATGTCCATTTTACCAGCTTTTCGGTCAGTGCAAGGGGAAGGAACCACAACACAGGACAGGCAATATTGGCTGAGTCACATCAAACCTCCTCCACAAGGACTTGGACAAGTTGGACCACCTAAAGCATTCTGGAGACAGCAGTAGGTGTGGGATAACCAAATAAGACAAACCATTGATGAAATACATATCTAAAAAAAATAAATTTTAAAATCCCTTTTTCAGACAAGTTTGCACATCCCCTCATTGACTGAAACCTTAGGTGTCAGAACATTTTGCTTATACAATTAACAGTACAACATAGTGGTCTGCAATTCCCAGGTTTTATAACACATTAACACATTCCTTGTGCCATCAATATATTAGTAGAGGTAATCAACACCTTCCTTCTTCTTATCACGTGGCAGTTGACAGATGTGATGAGCAATTACATAAAGAAAAAAAGTCAGGATTTTTTTTTTATGATTTTGTCTCCACTTCTTTAACAACATCGTTTTTAAAGCTTAGCTGTCTTTAACCAGGACTAGCAGGACAGATACATAGCAATACTTGCACCCCAGACAAAACATTGAAAGGTACACTATTTTCTGAAGGTAGCTATGCTGTATTTTCAGATTAGCAATTGTGAAATCACTCCTTATGCTTCAAATTCCAATCCTAGACCAAGTTTGTGACCCCCTGCGTTGACATTCTTGCCATCCAACAAAGCTGACAACGTCAGTTTGATACCTGCAAAACAGAGAAAAGGGAGAGAAAAGTCAACTTAAAACTTGGAACAAGCTTTATGTTCAGGAAGTGCCGTGTCTGTTACTGCTTTAATTTATTGGGTAGCCAAGTTAATGGGATTTGGCAGCTGGCCTTGGAAGGACTGGGCTTTTTAAAACAATTTGCAGATAAGAAATCTTTCTGAATTATGAAATTTATAATAAACCATGATGATAGATTCTGCTTTTTATCACTCTGAGTAATTAAAGCTCTGAGCCAATTCACTGCTGCTGGTCTACTGATTAATCTAATTTCAGAGTCCAGTATTACAAAAACCTGGGACCTTGATACATACTCACCTTTCTAAACCACTTTAAAATCTGAGTATGAAAAAAGCCCAAGTCCCGTCTGCTGTAATATCTCATGTCAATCTGCTCAGTATTCTGGCAGCAGATTTATTACACTATATTAAACCAATTTTGCAGCAGTAAGATTGTCGTCTTCCTGGGCCAGGGGACCTTGAGAAAGTCACATTTTTAAGAAGAGTAAACTCAATAATAGAAAGCCTCTGAAATATTAAAAATTTAGTTACTTATCTGTGACACAAATAATTATAGACATATTTTAAATCAACATAAAAGACTATCTGACTGGTTAGTGGACAATGGTCTCTAATAACTCTGCTTCCAACAGACATGCAAAATTAACAGAACAGTCCCTAGGAAAGTTCATCACTGGCTTGCCAAGCAGAAGAGCAATCTTCCAAAACCCATCATACTTTATCACCAAAAAACTCCTGATATTTCAAGATTAAAGTATCACTTTATTGATTCTGATTTTTTTCTGCATAGACCTACCTGGCTTTAAAGTCTGAGTGTATCCTAGCCCAATCAGACTGGAGTTGTTCACTTTAGCCTTAAAGGGAAAAAATAAAGCATTATTTAGTAATAAATTGTCAATTTAGTAAATAATTTAGTATCTTTCTTCAAAGCCCTTCCTGCCTGAGAATTAAGCAGCAGCTTTTAAGCATGAAGGGATTCAAAGTTTTAAATCCCAAAAAAATCTGGAGTTAATTTTTCTGTAACTTAAATCCCAAATCTCAAAGAATCTACAGTCACTGTAGAAAATAATGGGTTTATTAACATAATTTTTAATTTTTTCCAGACTGACACAAAAACAGTCTCAAAATAGTGCCCAGTAATACAATAAAACATTCTGTGTCTCTTTTAAGGAAAATCCAATAGTTGTGATCTCAGGCTGCCAAAATCAAAACAGATCCATGTGCCAACTACATAGCACAGAACTGCATCAAGAGTACTCTGCTGATGGAAAGGCTGCTTTCCATTTCCATTACAAGCACTTATTTTCAAATGCATATAAATGTACATGCACAGGACTCACAGAGAAAGAGGCATCTGAGTCAATCTGATACTTGGCTGCTATTCCAAAGCGAGTGTTGCTATTTCCAGCTGTCCAAGCAAGATTCACAGCAGTTTCCAGTTTATCATTCACCTTCTGGTAAATGGAGCCACCAAATTCTGTTCCATCATTCCTGGAAGGAATGTATTACTGTAGTTTTAAAAAGCACACCAAAACAATCATCTTTTATTTTTCCAGTAAGAGCTGTATTTGCACAACATCCACTTACACCTCATTAAATAGCCCTGTAACAACTAAGATAGAGACATTAGGCCAGATTGGTTATGAAGTTATTTTCAGGTGCTTCAATTCATTGAAGATTACTATATTTCAGCAACTTCTGAAAGTGAAAAAAACCCCATGACAAACTGTTAAAAATTAGACCGATGATGACAGCTTCCAATTTTACTTCTCCCATAGATGGGAGTCTTTGTAGGAGAGAGATTTATTTTTCCCTGCATGTCTCTGAAATACTTATTTTCCCTGGCAAATGTTTCCTTGTGCCCTGAGAGGGCTGTACGCCAGTCACAGAGCCCGAGTCATCCCAAAACTGCCATGTCATCGTGCTTTTACCAGACACAGAGGAACTGCATCAGAAGTGAAGATGCCAATTTAACATCCAAGTCTATAGGCTTTTGCAAACGAATTGCATTTGCAATAGTCCTTATGGTACATCTGTGCTATGGTCTATGGACTAGAAACAGAGATTTTCCTTTGGAGAGAGCACTGGCCCACAGCTGAATGATGAGTAGCACAACTTCCAATTACTACTGCCCCCAGTGTCACACAGGAATAAAATATGGTAAATAAAAGGCAAAACATTAGAGCATGCAGATCATAAAAACAAGACCAAAAGACTCCTAAAGGCCTTGCACTCCTTGTAAACCAGTGAGCATCTGAATTTCCATTTTTTGCTTATTTTCTTAAAGAGAGGATACAAACATATTGTAGAAAACAGGCTTTAAACCCCAGGAGGATCTGGGGTTATTTCTAAACTGTGAAATAATCTGGTTCCAATTATTAGAGTACACCAGACCTTTAGTGATTACAAAAAGGGGTAGATTTAGGCTCTTTTCCCTTTTGCCCCTTTGGCGTGATGTTCTTTAGTTCACAACAGTTGCACAAACAGCAGTGATATGCCTATTTAAAAGTTCAAGCAATAGCAACAGCCTTTTAAATTGTTAGAGCAATTCTTCCAGAAAAACACTACAATACTTACTTCAGATAAGACTGAAGCTCACATTAACTGCATGTGCTTGGCTCTCAAGAAAAGGAGGGATTAAAAAGGACTGAGGAGAGCTGGTTATACAGGCAGATTTTGTGCAAGGTTCCCACACAGCTCTGTCTTGACCTGCAACATTAGGGGGGGGCGGTCTGAGCTATGCTTAAAAAATGAGGAAAGTCATATTTAAAACTAGAAAGTATCCAGCCCTACCTCCCTTATTTTTATTTTTAAATAACAATAATAAAGTCAAACCTCTTTTTAACTCTAATAGTAATAACAGCACTTTTCTATGCAGATAATAGCACTTTTTATGTAGATTAAAAAAAACCCAAAACACTAGCCCCCTATGAAAATTAATATATTAAGGCACCCTTTAGGAAAGTAACTTGCTAGAGTCCCCAGCTGGTTTGTGTAGTGCCAGGGACAAAAAAACACACTTCAAGCCCCACCTAGTTACATTATCTGTTCTGCCACAGCATCCCAGTGAAGCACTGACTTCTGTAGATGCAAAAACCAAGCTGCCTAATGAGGGGAGTTCCACACACAACTCCTTCTGGGATTACAAAAAAGCTCTGACACATTTTCAAAGCTGAAATACATCTACCACCTAACTAATCTATTATTAACAATAAATAAGATTTCTATTTGTATCATACATCTATGGTTTTGTACAATAACAGCAACCTGAGAAACAGACCCTCAGGAATCCAAGAAACAGTTACATCTGAGCCCCTGCTGCTGTTATGAATTTCTGCTGTTGCTTTAGTTAAGAGTAATAATAACCACAGCATTTTATAGCGAAAGCCAATAATACAATGTTTTGAACTGCTACAGCACAACTAAGTTGAAAGTCACTGCGTTGAAAGGAGTAACTTCTATATCCTGAGTGGAAGGGGACCCCACATATTGTTTTGATGGAAGTTTTCTGCCCACGTTTTTGTGCTTTGGCAATCCTTCAAACACACTGTCTGGACTGTGGGGGTTCGATTGTTCTGTAAGGCAGCGGGAGCTTCCTAAATCAGATTGTTGCAAAACAGCATGAAACAGAACAGAATGCCTTTGAAGAAGTAGCTCTAGGAAGGCAGAACAGTTGTTCAGCCCCCAGATGGAAACAGCCTGGAATAGCTCTGCTACATGTAAAATATCCAATTACCCAAAGGCACAGAAAGGGGGGGCCAGGAGAATGGATTAGGGATTGCCTAATCTTAAAAAACTGTATTCCCCAAAGGCATAAATTGCTTTTTTAGGAGGAACGGGAGACAGAGAAATTAAGGTTTTCATGGAATTTGATCCTGGTTTCCCACTATTGATACATTCAGAAAGGACAAATACTTGTGTAAATAGATTATTAGGAGTTGCAATACCAAATAAACTTTTACACCAGGTCTTTTCCAGTACTAAAATAAACCCAGTCCCTGTCTCTTCCAGTCACTCCCTTTTGCCTGTTCTTGTTCATCCTCTGATTAACTCTTTCATCTACACATCAAACCACCATTTTGTTTGATGTTGACAGGTGTAAAAGGAAAGCATTGCTTTTATTTCAGCTTTCACATAGAATATTTTTATAACTAACTTTTTTTTATTATACCACTAATGGATTCTGGTAGTCCTTATCTGTTAGACAGGCACTGGACCCTTGGGTGCTCAGTGAGTTCCAGTTCCATCATGCACTCCCTCACCCACAAAATTCAAAGAAAAGGTAATGCAGCTAAAAAAATACAGCTCGACGTCTTTAATGAAGAATTAATTTCAAATTCACCAATCCCTTGTTCACCGCTGCTGAACCTCTGACGCTTTTACTGTTTAGTAAGCAGCAAAATCGTTCCAAATTCCTTTTTAGTGCCTGTCTGCCACTACTTACACATTAGTATGAAGCTGGAATTCATCGGTCTTATAGCCAACAGCGAAGTTGCTCTGGGTTACTCTAGACTTTGCTGTCTCAAAAGTCATTTGGTAGCCTGCCAGCCACCCCTCGTAGCCAAGCACGAGGGCTCCACGTATTGAAGGACCCGCAATATCAAAATCCATGTCACAGCCGATGTTGATGTGTTCCCTCTTGTACCCCGACTTAATTTTAGCACTCTTTTTCCTAAAGAGAAAAGAAAGAATCTCACATCTTTGAAAAGGTACACCTGTAGGTAGCAATTCCATCGTATCACTTACTTTAACTCAGTGTAATAGTTCCTGAAGACAATGTGTGCATCCCTGGAGAGCCACATGATATGTCACCTTCTCAGTGTTCACCTTTACAAAACCCTAAGTCAGCTACTGTGAATTCTTTGTAAATGAGCAGTAAAATGTGGTGTGGTGCCCCACAAAGCACTTCTGGGCTGTTTTCTGAAAAGCAGCCGCACACAGATGGGAAGTGACAAAACCATATCCTCATCTCCAACTGATATGATGGTTTTGGAAGTTTGGTATATACAGGGAAGGAATGGAAACTGTAGAAGTTTACAGGTTTGCCACCAGAAGTCCACAGTGGACTTGCTTGCCTGTCCCAAGCAAACAATTTTTAGACAATCCTAGTGCGTTGGGTAATTTTATTTACTGTGATGGACATTAAGAAATCACTACTTTGTCTGCAGTTTCCTGAGGAAAAGTCTCTGCTGTGAAGCAAGCAGGCTGCTTCAGTGGCTCTGACACCCCCATTTCTCCTTAGGGTACTTTATGAACTTTAATGGTTACAGCCATTTACAGCCACCAGAAAGCTGCCAGGTTAAGGCAGAAATAAACTTTCCTGAGTCACCTGTTTATTTTTATACTATTGTCCAGAACAGTATTTTCTCATATATCCTTACATCAAGGGTGCAGACCCTCACAAGGCAAGAGAGTTATGTCTAATATATTCAGCTACTCTTATTTAAGATTTTTTTCTTCTCTTTTTACAAGTGTCTTCTGTCTTTGACCAAATCTTTACTGAAAGGTTTCTGGAAAAGTCAGGCTAATCTGAAATTTCAAATCAACCTTTCACGTCAGCTAACAAAAACAACCTCCAAGAACAGTATTGGTGCTGTATCAGACCCACACAGAGACTGATCTCTTTTTTACTGTTATTAGTTCAGACTCAGGAATTTCCTGTGTTTTGCACAATCAGAAATAAAGTGCAGGAGTGCCAAAAGCACTCATCTGCAACTTCTGTAAAAGTCAGTGGTACCTCTCCCACCAATGTCACAGGGACAGAGGTAAGAACACAGAGTGCTCCTAAAAATGATTTTACCTGCTGAAAGATTCGTCACAGTCAGTAAGTAATAAAGAGGGGGAGAAGAAGTCTCTTATGAGACATGGTGCATCCCTGTCAAACTAAGCCAGGTCACACCAGGATTGAATTCACCCACATTTACTCACTCCATTTACCCAAATATAACAGTTCTCTCAAGGCAATCATAACTAGTGTCTGTGAAGTGTCCAAGAAATAGTTCTAGACCTGTAACATCATTCTTTGATGTACAAGGCTTTTCCTTTTAATTTCTCTAAGAATTCTATCAGTTAAGAAATAATTATAAAAAACCACTTGAGATTACTCTGATTAGCAAAAATATCTCATTAATCTAGAATGAGGAGTTGACAATGCAGAACACAATCTAAAAGACAGGGTGAAAGTTCCCCTGGGACTATAACCCTGAGAGCCTGCAGTGCAGTCTGCTGCTCTGGGAAGCTCATGTGCAGAGTATTTGGACTCACTGACAGCACTGCTTACACAAAGATAATCAGGAGAAAAAAATAAACCAACATCTAGACCTACAGCTGCTGCTTAATCCCTCTGGCCCACATAAAACATGGCATCCAATCGCCGTGTCAGAAATACCCATCCACCACCAAGGCACACTGTGGCCAGCAAGAATTCGGATGATAAATTCAGCTCGGGACGAGAGCCCAGTTCTGTGTCAACCTATCAGAGCTGTGGCCAACTGGCTCCTGGAGCTTGTTAAGCTTTGCATTACAGCTGACTTGTTTAGTGCTTTTATTCAGGCAGCAGCTCATCCTCTGACATGGCCAGAAATATACAAGGGAGCAAAACTGCAACTTTTTCTTCACTCTCTAATTCTAACTATGATTTTCAAGCTATTGTGTGTAAAAGTTTGCTTGCTATAGTTTAGGATTAAAAAGGGATTGTTAACACTAAGATTTAAGGGAAATGTATGTGATTTCATCTTACATAGGCTGATTGTGACCTGTCTCAATATCTCAGGACAAAAAAAATTAAAATGCCTTTTTTGTCACTTTAGCTTACTCACTTCTTACCCAGTGTTAGGAGAGAAGGTGGAGTCAAAGGTCAGCTTCAGGCCCCGCGCAAGCTGAACAGAAAAGAAATTCACTGGTTGGATTTCTAATTAGAGATTGGCATACATGAATTTGCAAATTGCTTTTCTGGAGCCAAAAATTACCTGATCTTCAAGAGTAATCTCAGTGCCTAGTGTATTGTCAGTGTTCCACTTTTCTGTGAACATCAATCCATATTCCACCCATTTGTATTTTGTTTCCAAACTACCACTGACTTTGCTTGTTTCTGAATTTGCTGAACCTGAGCTTGTAAATTCCTAAAAGAAAAAAAATAATTTATATGTAATATATGTGTCAATATATACATATATGCCATCAGGCAAATGCTTATACTTGTAGAACATATCAGTCATTATAATTCATTAAATATTAGTTCAGATAAATACAAATATATTTATTTTAAAAAGAAATATACAGTAATCACAAAAACACTGCAATGTTTAGTATTTCAATGTGCTTCCAAACTCACCAGTCCATTTTCAGATCTTGTTTTCAAATCAAGCTTTATTAACCCAAAACCTAGAGGGTGAGTAAAAAAATGAATCATATATATGTTGATTTGAAAAGCATTTCTGATTTATTTCTTAAAACTCTTTTCTAAATCACCTGTGAACTATTAAATAGTTAAACCAAGGGCACAGTTATCAAACCATGTGTTTCTAAGAAGCAGCTTGTACTAACTTCAGACAGCACTTGACTGATGAATCCTATTGACCTCAGCAATATAGTTGGGATCAAATTAGGTAATAATACTTTTATTCACAGTGAGCAGCATTCTGTTCATAAGCAAACTACTGACAGCAGCGATCCTGTTCATCAATACAAAGGCGCAGCCAAAATACAATTTTCTCTCAAAACCAACAACAGTTCTATGAGGAACAAGAAGAATTTTATCAAAAGAAAAGTAAGTTACCCTCCCTTTCTAAACAGCAAGGGCACTGTGAAACTGTGATTCTGTGGATTCTAATGGAAATAATTGGAGTATTTTTCAGGGGAAAGTAATAAAATCCTAACAGTTTCAGGAATCAGATAGACAGCAAAAGACCAAATTTATTTTGGCTTTATTTACCATATCCCTTGGTGAAAATATCTCTGGCAGATTTGCCCAGGTCAGCATAAGCAGGTGGAACAGCCATTTTCTGGAAGGGAAAATTTAAGAAATAAAAAAAGGAAATTACAGTGTTCAGAAACTTACCTAATTCATTTAAGCAACAAGAAACTTAAGCCCATTTCAGCCACTTTCATTTTGTATCCCCCACCCATCAGTTAAATACAGCCTGAAGAAAACAGCTATTGCAAACAGTGTGATTTCATTTTGCTCAGGAGCCAACAGCAGCAATGACCATGCACTTGCCACTGAGGATGTGAAACAGGCTGCAGAGCAAATACATATTAAAAGAAAAGGAACTGTCTATGCCTTTCCCAAGAGTTAACTGTTGTTTTCTTATCAGTGTAACTGCATGAATGAACTTATGGTTTTTTCAAACCATTTCTTGGAAATGTTTCTCCTGTTTCTCGCAATGGATCTCTGCATTCTGATGTAAAGCATTAGGGCCCCAATTCATTCACTCAGGAAATGTAACCAGGACAAGCATCTACCATCAGGAACATCTCTATTCCCCTAATTCTGAACAGCAAATGGATAACATTTATGTCAGCAAAATCAATAAATGGGCATTCTTGTGCTTCAGTTTTCTTTGACTTTGCTATTGCTATTAATGAGTTAAGATGTCTCCTTAAACATTGACCTTCAACTGTTTTTCTGTGCACCTGAGAAAAAATGAGCTTACTGAGAAAAATTCAGACTGCAGGGAGGCCACCCTGTGAAGTCAGGCCATCGGGAGGGCAGCCACAACCCCGCTTCAGCAGCCAAATGCCGGCTGGAGCTCCCTGCAAAGGCACAGCCCGGTGGTGGGGACACTGCAGGGGCAGCTTACTCCACTGTGTTTTGTTTCTTAGGGATGCCCACAGTGCAGTGGAGATCCTCACTTTCCAATCTTCAGCAGGCCCTGACATTCTTAGTTCAGTGGCCTTCTGCAAAAGAGATAAATGCATCCCATTTTCTCAGCCACTGGGAAAACTGTGTCACCACATACAGAGGAGAAAATAGGATCCTGAGAGGAACAAACCAAGCAAATCTCTTTTTTTATGCAAGTACAATAATTTCGACTTCCTTATTCAAGTAATTTCTTTGGGGGAAACAAAGTCAAGCAATCTGAAATGGTGAACATCTTCTGTCTTTGTAGACAAGATATCTGAATTCTGAGCAGCAAAGGAGATAAATCATATTTACGAAGCTAATCCTCTCGATACCAGATGTTGCACTAAAATTCCATATTCACAAACTTTTTGGCTATTCAAAAGTAATAAGCAGTTTACTACATATGCATGCAAATGCTTTAAAAAAAGTCTGACATTCTTACTCCAGAGTATTCAATATTAGCAGAAAACTACTCCTTTAAATCCCACACAAACCCACTAGTTCTGAACATGAGGGTGCTTTAATATCTCTGGCTGCAGACCGGGATGCAGTTCTCAGGCAAGCTCACCACCCCTTGAAGATCAGATAGGGACTATCAGCAGTCAGTCAGCGCCTCAAGCACTCCAGGCAACAAGCTGGTGCCTGTTAAAGCAGGATATTGCTATTGCATAAAGGAAGAATCCCTATCCTAGAGGGAACAAAACAGATCTGGTGACTAAATAAAAGCAAACAGACTTTTCACAGCATAAAGTAGGATACAAGGGTACATACTATGATGTAGCTTCAGTTGCAGACTACTTGGGTGCCTGTCATCTCTTTCCAGTTACAGTCCAGTATTAAAATGCATCCCAAAACACACAAGCAGCTAAAGAGTTAAAATAAATTTTTAAATTTTTTTTGCAATTCATATTCCAAAGCAGTTTTAGCTGCTTATATTGGACCTAAATGTCTCTGCTTGGGTTTGATTTGTGAAAACATAAAAGCAGGGGTTTAATGTTTATACAGAAAATCGGCCTTAAAAAGGGGGGAGAAAAAGAGAAAAAACTCCAAAAACATAAGCAGAAAAAAACCCAAAGAAAGTATTGCCATATTTATGTGGGTAATTCCTCTGCTCCTCATTGAAGTCACTAGAAACAGATACAATGCCCTGCTTGGAAATCACCCCCACAAAGTCAGGCAGCACTCAGAGAGGGATGGCAGGAGTCACGAAGAGCTGTCTGTGTACAGCAAATTCTTCTGCCCTGCCAGAGCAGCCCAGCCCCATGAGAACCCTCTGATGGATATTGCCATTTAGCATCATCAAAAATTAAAAATATTACAAATCCCTACACTTGAAAAATCAAATAAGCATTGCTTTGAAAGATAACGCACCGCTCTGCCAGCTGCACTTCGGAATCATCAGATCTATTTTATCAACAGTCCCTTTGAGTCGTTTCATAAAATCAAAATATTTTCTTCATAAATGAATGCTGTATGCTTTTGTATAACGCCTGTGTATCCCCTCTGGCTGTAGCCAGGCTCATCAGGTGCATGAGCTGTGCCAGGCTGCTCCACGGCTGCAGTCTGGGCCCAGAACAGTGGGAGACATAAGAGCTCCACTTAGACAATTACTATAATTAGGGGACAATGCTGAAAGCCAAATCCCTGCCGGTTGTAAGGCAAATAATGTAACACACACAGAGCAAGGTGTTTCAAACTGCTGAGTGTGGAAAACGCCAGGAGCTGTGTACTTGGTGGTTAACCTTGCTGTTGTCAGTGAGAACAAAACAAAAATAATTATTTCTGTTTGCACTGGCTAATCAGAAGCCTCTTGTTTAACAGATGGAAAACAAAACTGATTACATCCTGTGCGAGTACAGGTTGTAAGACAAGCATGCTTAGCAGGGATTCAAACTCTTAAAGGATCAAGGAATGGCCGTGGCCGAGTGCCCTTGCTTTTCACCAGTGGGATCCCTGCACATTAACTCCGATTAGGTTTGGACTGAAATGAATTCATTGCTTTTATCCTTGTCCAACTGTGCAAACAGCTCAGCGTGACTACGGACCTCGACTCCTGCACAGAGCAGGCCAAGTAGAATATCTGCAACATGTTCGAAGTGGGAAAGTATTTTGGTTTTCTTGAGTAAGAAACACCATAGCGCAAGTGATGACTGAAGAAAATCTGAACTGAGAAGGAGTAAGCTCCAAGTGCTGCTGTGAGCATACCTCCAGAAATGCCTGATTTATAACTGCCACAGGGAGAAAATCGGGAGCTCCCTCTGGAGCTGCAGGATGCAAGAGGCAGACCCAGTGAAGATTTCATTACAGCAGGCCAAATTTGAATGTTTTCCAGTGTCACAGATGGCAAAGTTTTCACTCTATGATGCAGCAATTTCTGGGCAATTAAATCAAATTTAGTCCGAAAAGTAGCAAACCCCCAGGGTGCCCTGGCAAACACAAGGATTGGTTGCAACCAAAGGAAAACTCATCTCTGCTTGATAACTTTCATACATGCCTAGATTATAGTTTCCCTGCACGTATTTATCAATTTTATGACATTTACATGGGGAAAGGAACAATCTAAAAATTTAAGATAAGAATAAAATCCATTATAAGAATAAAATTCCCACGAAGACAAGGGAAGTCTATCAGATTCAAGGCTAAGAAAGTAAAAAGGTTGGATTTATTCTTATGTAGCTACATTTTTTCCCAGTAAATTTGAACTCATGTACCATTTCTTGATGGCACCAGTAGTTCTGAACACTCCAGTTCCCTGTCTCCATAAAGATGAAAAGATGCTACTTGCAGGGTGCACACATTACAGCTGCTGGGAACAGCTGGGAAGGACAGACAGCATTGGGTTAGAGACCAAGTGCAGTCTGTCTGCATAGGGAAACACCCACATGAGGGTCTTCTGCCCCAAGGTTAAAAAGAATATTAATTTATTTGTCATTTATCTCCTTCATTAAAGGAAAAATTATTCCTTGGAATGAAGCAGCTTTTAGGTGCCTTTCTGGACCCCCAGCCTGGGCAGTGTCATTTCCCAGCCCATGTGTGTTGTGTCAATACACCACAAAGGATGGGGCTTTGCTCTCAGACAGAGCAGGGCCCAGCTCCCTCCACGTCCCATGGCTGGCTGGAGGCACCAGCTCCACTTGGCACCAGCGTCCCTGTCCAACATTCCAGGCTGCCAGGGGAGCATGATGCTGCCTCCACACTTTGGGTTTTATGGTCCAGATCCCAAATCCCTTCAAGTCATGTCCACAGTCTGCTTCAAATCAGGTTCAGCAGCCTCATTGTACAGAGATTTAAAAACTCTTACCCATAAATACATGCGCAGTCATGCAGAGGTCAAACATCAAGTTGGGCACATTCATGAGGCTTTTGAGAAGCCAGTAAAAGCATGTGGTCTATAAATACTCGGCATTATTAGACACAACACTTAACAACACTTTTTGTCCCAACTTGCTACTATGCCAACATCATATAATCTGTGCACCATTATGACTCAAAATTTAAGATTGGGAGTCCACAATTTCTTTTGTTGCAAGCATTATAAAGCTGTGCAGCATCCCTGTAACACTCGCAAAATCCCAGCCTTCCTGCTGGAGCTTTGCTCTGGAACTGCAGGCATGATGGAGCAGATTTAAAGAAGGGTTTATGCAGTACCTCTGTAGCCCAATAAACAGAGGAGCATAGAGGAGATAAACCCCTTAAAAGCAAATGTAAATATTATTATTTAGGCTACACTAATTATGGAATTAAAGAAAGAGACAGCCTGCTCTTAATTGTATGGGTATAAATTAAACTGCAGTGTTGTATGGCAACCCCCTATTAAACTATCACATATAAGTACCAATCAAATAAACCTGAGGGATGTTGCTGCTTGCTGTAGCTACTGTAGTTACTAAACTGCATGGGAATAACACAGAACCACAGACCCTACATGTTAAATTCAACCTTTTCTGTTAAATACCTGTGAAGGAGGAGAAGAGCAGTGCTGCTGTCCCACCCCATGCCACCAGCGTGGCAGGACCCAGGCCAGTGCACACCCCAGCAGCACGCTCAGGAAGGGACATGTCCCTCGCTCCCAGCCCCACTGCAGCAACACCCAGCACCAGATCAATGGGGATAAGTAATTGAAATGGAATTGTCTTCCAGCACAGTGGGACAGCTCACACAGAAGAGGAGCATCTGCCTCACCGGTGGATGGGTTTTTCCCTACCTGCAGCAGATGCCAAGCCCACGAGGGCTTGAGTTGTGTGTCCTGCCTCCATCCCAACAGTGCCGGGGCTCAGGACACGCTCCTGCTGCTACAGCAGCCAACAGTGATGTCCTCCACACTTTCACACTCCAGCACACGCACCCAAAATGTGGGCAGGAAGAAAAGGTAGATCAGTGCAATCCTTTGATGGAGACTGCTGGGGGAGGCATTATTCCAGAATGTCATTGCAGTAGTGCAAAAGCCTATTTCTGACAAAATTTCATAGGTGAAATGCCAGGAGAAAGTTGATTATTCAACCAACCACTGCACCCAACAAAACAAACTGCAACACACCTCTATTCTCACTAAACCATCTGAGAAACAAGCTGGGATCTGTTTCTGCTGGAATCGCTATAAATATTACCCGGAGACACAACCATGCATTGGTCACTGATGATGAGTCATCTCCACTTCATTTTCTGAAAAATTTGTTACCTTTTTTTTTTTTCCTTTTTGCAAATTCCTAAAGACTGAATGACTCAAAAGACTTTCCCCCTCCAGCAAGAGTTGTTCCCAGCAAGGGCTGTGACAAGGCAGAATGGAGGCAGCTGCTGCTGTGGCTCCACAGTGCTCCGTGCGGGAGGGGAAAGCAGAGACATGGGGATTTTTAAACTGACATTATTTCCCACAAGTAAAAAGCTACATTCTGAGAATAAGCAGAATAAAATGGAAGAAGAAATCGGTTTGGCTGCTTGACTTGAGGCTCGGGGTTTTGGTACATATCAGAATGAATTTGCTAATCCGCAAGAAGGATCCCAGAGGTGCGGAGGAGCGAGGTGAAAGGGATGTCAGAGCCAAGACGGTGCTAAACCCGGACAGGTACAGCCACCTTCGACCTTTGCTTCCCGGAAAGGAGCAGAACGATCCCGCCTGCTGAAGCGGGCCTCAGGAGCCGNCCGCCGGCGGCCCCCGCACGAGGGACCGCACCGGCCCCCGGCTGCGGCATCCCCGAGATGCCACCAGTTCAGCCCCGGTACGATCCAGGGCACCTGCAGCCGCCTGGGTACCAGAATCCCCAGCTCTGCTGGAGATGAGACTAGGTGACCTTTAAAGGGCCCNTTCCGCTCCTGTCATGGGGCCAGCGCCCGGTTCACCCAGCTCGGCCTCCGCGCTGCGGCCGGCGGCATCCCGGGATGCGGTGCCGGGACCTCGCCGCGCCCGCTGTCCCGCCACCCGCGATGTCCNCCCATTTAGTATGAATTAGCTAAATTAGAATTACCTGAAGTTCGATTTAGGATTTAATTCTAACTCCCTGTCTTGTTAAAATTTCAATTCCCCGTATCCTGGTTGAGGCAAGAGTGGTGGGAGAGGAGGAAGGGAGAGGTGGAAAGAGGGTCTGTGAGCAGGTGAGGCTGTGTGTGATGGCTGGTGAGTGTCCAAAGGAGCTGTCAGAGGGCCAGGGGTCAGTGAGGCAGCAACACTTCCCCCGTGGGGACTGACTGCGAGGCGTGGAGAGGTTCTCATGAATTAGGGAGTTGACATCTTTCCTAACTCCTCTTCAGGCACACGAATCAGCCCTCATAGCTTACAGGGAAGCTGGGCTGGGTCCAGAGCAGCACTCTCCCGGTNTCGCAACGCCCGGCATTACGTAAGGACACAGTTATCCCCGTTCCGACGGGCCGCGGGTGGGCAAACCCGCCCGGGGCGCTGCGGGCTCCCCCGCTCCCACGCGTGACCNTGGAGAGGTTCTCATGAATTAGGGAGTTGACATCTTTCCTAACTCCTCTTCAGGCACACGAATCAGCCCTCATAGCTTACAGGGAAGCTGGGCTGGGTCCAGAGCAGCACTCTCCCGGTGACAAAAGGTCAGGCAGGGAGTGCTCTGCTATCGGAGAGGAACAGAGGTGAAGCTGGGCCAGGTCCAGAGCAGCACTCTCCCGGTGACAAAAGGTCAGGCAGGGAGTGCTCTGCTATCGGAGAGGAACAGAGGTGAAGCTGGGCCACTTTTAGGGTGAGATATAAACCCAGTCCTGCACTTTTGGAGGTCCCTGGGACGCTCAGAGCATCACCCACAAGATAAACAGGGGAACCATCCCAGCCAGGAAACTGCAGATGGTCTGGCTGGTCACCCTTCTGCCCCCACCACTCAAGGGATGTTTGTGTTTAAAAAAGTATCACTGCTAAGAGTTCGCATCCCACCCACGGGAACACTTTTTTTTTTTTTAATTAGTTCTTTCCCACTCTTTCTCCCTTGCACTGTGAGACTGGACACTGAAAGGAGGCAGTTTCCCTGCTTGTTCTCTTACCTGGTTTATGCCTTTGCTTTCCCAACAGCATCTTTCTGAAGGGCACCGCTCCCACAGCTGTGGCAGGGCTGTACCCCCAGCAGGTGAGTGGTGCCTGCCCTGGCACAGCCCAGGAGCAAGGTTGGAGTCATCCAGCTGAGCACACACACAGCACTTGGGAACTTTGGTCAGGGTTCAAACTAAATAAACCCTGCAAGGAACTTGATGTTGAACTGAAGTGTATAAATAAAGTGGCTTGTGGAATTCAGTGGGATCTCAGGAATTTCTTGGCATGACAGGGTGGTAGAGGGGAAAGGATTGTGTGTAGCCACATATCGACCTTAGAAAGGCAGCTGAGGCAGCAAAGGCTGAAGGAATTGTGCCGGATACCAAATCCACATTAAAATAAAGTGTGCAGCCTGCCACCAGAATAGGAACCCACGGAAACAAGAGGTCTCTTTCAAATTTGGAAAGTTCTTCTAACCACAGTCATTTTGTTGATCCAGGCACCTCTACGAGTGTGGGTGTTGTAACCAGAGCACAGAGTTGCACTCAGGGTGAAGTGTCAGCTCTCAACACCCTCTCAGTTCTCCCTCTGGCAGCAGCTGGTGCCTTCCCTCTTCTCCTGCACTCTGAGGCTTGTCAGAGCCTGCCCCGGACTTCACTCACTGTCCCTGGAAAAAAAATGTAGCCCAGCAGAAACAGTGGGCAGCTTTCTGCTAGGGTGCATTGAACCTCCTCCTCCAGGAGCTGGAGGAGCACGGGAAGCGAGGGGGCTGCTGGTGCAGAGGCAGGAGCCCTGAGAGGAGCAGGGGCACAGGACATTCCCCATCATCCCTTTGGCTCAGTCACACGGGTGCACTTTCACCCTGAGCAGCAGCTCCTCAACCTGCCCCTGCCAGAGTGCAGCCTCAGCTCTTTGCCCTCTGCAAAGGAAAATCTCACAGTAACGAGTGTAATTTATGGAGCGCCGCCTCCCAGCCTTTCTCCCTCCCCTTGCATCATCCTGCTGCTGCCCAGCTTATCAAATGTATTATTTTATTTCCTCTGGGAATAAAGAAGTATTTTATTACTTGCAGACATGCAGAGGTTGCAGCCTGTTTCCTACAGCTTTTCTCTGAGCAGCAAGACCATGAAGAAACCAGCCCAGCCCCTGCCCCGCACTCAGCCCTTCCAGCAGGCACCCACGGGGTTACTGGGGGCTCCTTGGGGTGTCATTGGCTGAGATTAATTTTCACAGGCTGCCCCTGCAGTAGAGGCTGAGTGCACAGAATCATGGAATCATGGAATTTTTTAGATTGGAAAAGACCTGGAAGATCACCAAGTCCAACTGTTAACCCAGCACTGCCAAATCCACCACTAAACCATGTCCCCAAATGCCACGTCTACACATTATTTAAATCCCTCCAGGGGTCGATGCTGTAGGTGAGCTAAGAATGAGCAGAGGGAGAAAATGTTTCGTTTCTATGAGTGATAATTTTTCATTACTTTCTGGAACACGCATCTACCAAAAGATGGCAGCAAATCTCCTCATATGGAGTTGGGCATCGATGTCATCTGCTCTCTTGGTCTCTATTTTTCCTACGGGTTGTGAACCGCAGATTATCCTGGGGAGTGCCAGAAGAGCAGGAGGATTACACTAGATGTTCTCAACTGAGAAAATATGTGCTTGTGACTTCAGTTTAAATTTTACAAACTCCTTCTACAGTATAAGAAATCCCCAAAATGCTCTAAATGTCAGTTTCCTCTTTTATTTTAGCAGTTCTTGGTTTTTAGTAATGCTACATCTTTATTTTTAACAGTTGAAAATGGAACAGAAGGGAATGCATCATAATAGATTTGACTAAAATAATTCCACAAGTGCTTCACGTACATTCTGTCTAAATGTTCCTTTGCCATCACAGGCTTTAGGTCTTGAGCACTCAGAGCAGCTTGTTTGGCACCAGTTTGCTGGAGAAATCTGGAATTGCCCCATCTTTCATTATATAAATCTGCATGTCAGTCAGAGGATTATTTTTAAGCTCTGTTCTGCATCACTAATGGATGTAGCTGTGACCCTGGTTCTGATACTATTCATACCAAATTAGCTGGGAATAAATCCAAGTCAGTAGAGTCACTGCAGGTACCAATGACATCGGGTGACAGTCCTGGGGCTGGGCTTGCAGGAGCTGTGCCCTGTGCTCCCCTGGCAGGGCACAGCTTTACAAAGCAAGCCACGAAACAAATGTTTTATTTAGGAGTTAGTGGTGAAAAGGTGGGAGGCATGGAAGGATCAGCCCTTCTGCATTTCAAATTATGCTTCTGATTCAATTTCTTCATAAAATGGGACCAGTGAATACTACTTTCATTAATCACTTTTACATAGCTGAATTGTGCAAAGCTGTCATTTCCTCCAAAAATAACTTAACCTGCCTAAAATAAAGCTGTGAGAAAAAAATTGCAGCTTGTGAATTCTACATGAACAGCTAAGTCTAATTCAACTGCAGTTTCATTCATATCACATAACATGTTTGAACATCAGAAAAACTCATTAGCCAAAGATCCAAGATCTATTTGTTCAGTAGAGTTTGATTTGGCTCTCTTTAGTAACAAAAATATTTTCATCTTGTTAACCTGCAAGGAATCCATTCATAATCAGTCAAGAACATGCTGATGGAACGATAAAGTAAGCAAGGATGCCTTGCTGCTGGGTATCACACAACCTAAACATGTCTTCATACCTCTTACACTATCTAAACATGTCTTCATACCTCTTACACTTAGAAACTCAACCCAGGCTGTGCTGCTCAGAGCCAAGCCCTCACTGCCTGCTGTGCCCATGTCAGAGACAGGTTGTTTCCACTGCAGAAAACCCTGCACTGAGGATGCTTACACAGCTCTGATGCTTCATGGAGCATCTCTGTGTCAGAATAAACAATTTCTGCCTGGGCCAGTTTAAGTGGGCTGCTGCTGGTCTCTACAAATGAGCATTAGCAGCTATTTACCACCAGCATAGCCCTCTCACACCCACCCATGTCACTGCTCCCTCCTTCCCCATTCTCTCAATGCAACACAAATATCTTTAAAACTCTTTAAAATAGTTGTGTAGTTTTAACTGGTTATTTTCACATACATGTGTTCTGGGGTGAGAGAGCCCTGTTCAGGCTTCTGTCCTGGCTGCACCCAAACACCCTTCATCAACACAGCAGGGTGAGCTCTGCCAAGAGAGTAAACTCCAGTTCAAAACACTGAAGAAAGGATTACTACCACATATCTTCTGAAGTAGCACCCAGCAGGCTGAGCAGTGATGGGCATCCCTGACAAGTGTGATACACCAGCACGGTGCTACACAGCCACAGTGCTGGTGTGGGTTTGGGGCTGGCAGGGGCTGGGGGGCACACGGGTGTGAGAAGCCTAGAGAAGGCTGAATTGATTTTTGAGGAAGAAAGCTGAAAAGTAGTAAACAAAAGGGGAAGGCAATAAAAGCTAAATTCCCCAGCTCCTTTTGATCTTGGAAAATAACAAAGAGATTGAGCTGACATTATTACACCCCTCGCTCACTCCCTCTGGGTTACGTTTCTATTTCCCCGAACCAGTAATGATCAAAGCCAAGAGCCCCTCCATCACTGTGTATTTTCCTTTTCACTCCAAACAAGAGTTGCAAAGGCTGCAGTGCTTTCTCTCACAGCTGTGCTGGACCAGTGGTCTGCTTCAAACAGAGCTGTTTGCAGGAGCACCAACTCCCATGGTCTCAATAACCTCATCTTCACACTGTGGGGGCAAATGAGCCCCACCCAGGCAGGAGAGTGGGAAAGTGATACACACCCTCCTCCTCGGGTGCAGCCTGTCAAAACAGATGTCATGGCTTTTACAACTTGAATTGTCTGGGGAGAGCTGGAAATTCGATATGTCAGGTGAGGCTGGAGTAGAAGCCTCCTTGAGGACAGAGCATGGACAATATATACACGGGCAGAGAGTGATGGGGTGAGGGAGAATGGTCTTAAACTAAAAGAGGAGAGACTTAGATTAGATGTTAGGAAGAAATTCTTCCCTGTGAGGATGGTGAGATCCTGGCATGGGTTGCCAGAGAAGCTGTGGCTGCCCCTTCCCTGGGAGTGTCCAAGGCCAGGTTGGATGGGGCTTAGAGCAACCTGGTCTAGTAGAAGGTGTCCCTGCCCATGGCAGAGAGTGTGAAACCTTTAAGAGTCCTTCCAAACCAAACCATTCTACGATTTTATGATATCAGTAACCACAGGGAAGTGGTGAGTGACACAGAAGCATCAAGTGTGCCATCATTGCAAGGAGCTGTGTCTGCAGGTACCGAAGAGATCTTAGAATCATAGAACCATTTAGGCTGGAAAAGACCCTTAAAGTCATCGTCAAACTGCACTTAACTCAGCACTTCCATGAATTCTTCTTCAGAGAAGAAAAGAAGAAAGAGAAGAAAGAAGCTGAAGTCATGACCTCCTAGCATACCTTTTTTCTGCATATATTGAAGAATGTGTCAGCCCTCTTCACTTCTCAGAAAAAATCAAACCCAAAATCATCACAAGCCACAGTATTTTCTAAGTATCATGATTACCTTGTCTTGCAAGTCACACTAGTGAAGCAGTGAAGATACAGCATGTCAGATAAATAGGTGATAAATGCATGCCAAGCAAAACATTATTTGTAGGCTATTTTAATTCAGGAAGCATTGGTATTAATCTGGCAGATAAGTTTCCACATTGTGCTTACAGAGCTGCAGACAAAATTATTAGCTGTTATACAGTCTAACACATCTTTTACTTTTCCAGGACCAGACTGCTGAATAGAATTGGAAAAAAAGTCATTGAGTCACTGGAAAAAAAATTAATTGAGTAAGGGTCAAGCAGTGGAAGCTGCAGTGATGGGCAAGAGGGCTCAGGGAAGGAAGAAGCTGCCAGGGCTCATTGCTGATTGCCAGCATAGGCATGGCAGAAAGATTCATGTAAAACTGTCAAGGAAAATTCACCTTGGCAAACAAGAGCTGCTGCAGCTGAGGGCTTGCTTGTTTCTGCCATCTTCACAAACGGAGTTTAAGTACTGGAACACTTTCTAGAAGCAAACAGAGACTTGGCAGCGAACTATTCACACTGGATTGATATTTGCCAAAAAAAAAAAAAAAAGGAATGGTTCAGCTCTATTTAAATGATTATTTAATCAGGTTATATTTAGGTTGCCTGATCAAATAATCCTGCAAATACAGATGTGTAACACTGTTTTTTCAAAAAAACCAAAACAAAACTAAGAACATCTGCTCTTCAGCTGCAGTATTTCTTCTGTGCAGTTAAACCGAAGGCATGAGATCAAATCTAAATGTGGCTGGGTTATGTGTGAGCATCCCAGCCTGAGATGCAGCTGTAGCTGCTGTGCCCAATGAAACAGGACATGTGGGTTTAGGCTACAGGTCTTTAAATTCCTCCAGGTAAAACTGAGTGTATAGAGAACTTCTCCAAGCATTGTGACAACTTGTTTCTGCTGTTGCTGAGTGGATACAACTGGGATTAACAGTGAAGGAGATGGTGGAAATCACCACTGGACTTAGACAATAGAATAATTTTACCTATTTAGGTAGTGTAATAAGTAGGGTCCATTGAATCATTGGGTGTCCTCAATAGGATAGACACAGCCCTACAGCTTTTCCCTTTGAGCTTCTTCTTCCCATGGGAGCAAGGGGCATCTCTGTGTCAGGGAAGAACAGCCCTCACAAATGAGCTGCATTCCCCCTCAGTACTGCAGAGAAGCAAAGCCCCCACAGAGAGGGACAAAGGGAGCCAATTTGGACCCAAGGTGGGTCCTTCCCACCTCACTGAGGATTGAGACCCATCGTTGGCATTATACAGGAGTAGCCAGAGTTCTCATCTCCATTCCACAACACATGGGTTTTCCTCTTCAAAAAAAAAGTCAAAATATCAGAACTGGCCAACAACTGACTGACAAGAACAGTAGGGATGTGATTCCAGGAACCTGAGAGGAAAGACAACGTGACCAGGAGCCTGCAAGAGAAAAGGCCTTTCACAGCCCCACAAGCAAGTCCTGGCACCAGATTAAAGCTGGATATTGAGTGCACTTGTAATTCCATCCCTGGCAGGAATGGGAGGGCTGCATTAGCACAAGACAAATTGCTGGTTGTGATAGAGGCTGGGGGCTGCTCTGGGAAATAGGGGTTGTTTTTTCTGGAAGACAAAAGAAGATGGTTCAACTGTGAAGGAGTATTCCTCAGAGGACACAGGTCCTGCTGTGGGCCATGCTGCTGAGAACATCTGTCACAAGACTCCTTGGAAAGGGGCTCTTTATGATCCTTACAATTCACACTTTCCAGCCAGGGATCTCATGGAAAGTGCTGCCTGGGAGCTCTCCTTCAACCCACTTTATGCTTATAGAAATGCCTAAAAAGAGATTTATTCCTAAAGAAATATTTTCTAGAGCTGGTGATGAGCATTGCTAGTTGCCTTGAGGTCATCCCACTGAGCCTTGCAGGAAGGAGAAGTGGGTGACTTGAACCAAGAATCCTTAAAATTTCTGGTTTGGTGTTTATACAAAAATAAAGGCAGGTGCAAGGTCAAATTGGTGCAAAAGATCTTAAAAATTAAGTCCATGTGGGAGAGGTGAGGAGGGCTTCCCTTCCACTTCAGAGGGAAGATCAGGGCAAAATCTCCGCCTACTTGCTCAGTCACAGGTAAGAGAATAGTTTAGATGCTTCACTGCACTCATCTGAGCTCAGTGCAGCCTTTCCACGGATCCCAACACAGTTTGGAGCAGACAGGATTATTTCCCAAGCACAAAGCAAAGCATTACCCAATGTCTGGCACTTCTGCCGAGGCTGGGAGCAGCCCATCTCCCGGGAATGCAAACCATGAGAGCTCAGCAGATACTTGCTTTCCTTGCTGCATCCAGCCTGGATAAAATCCAGAGAGCAGGACAGTAACAGCGGCTTGCACAGCGTCCTGTAAGGATGTGGATTGCCTCTTTTGGAAGAAACCCTGCCCTTTGATCTATTCCACCTTAGAGAAGGAAAAGGTGATTTTCCTCTTAGCCCTGAGACACATCAGTCAGCATGTGGAAATACCCTTAATTGTGAAAGAACAAGGTCGAAGCTGACAATAAACCCCAGCTCCCTACACACACATGCACACACACATCAGCCTCTATTCCATTGACTGTAATTAGTGCTACCATTTTCTATTCTCTTTTGATCAAAGTGTTTTATTTCTGTCTGTCCAAAAGCCTCTTTTTGATCTTTGGTCTTAAACTTCAATTGAAAGCTTTAGTGAAGGAAATTCCTCCATGAGTTCAATACTTGGCACACCAAGCCCTGAACAAGGCACCCAACAAACAGCATAATTCCTCATGACAAAGGTCCCATTCGGCAGCAGATGTTAATAGAAGCCCAGGGCACTTTAGGAGCATGTTTGACACTTGGTTTCAGCCAGTTCAGGCCATAACTTAGATGCATGTCACCCCTGTAGTGACAGCAGGGGGACAGACATCTCAGGGGAAGGGCACCAGATGCTCAGGGCCATGCAATGGGACAGCCACCACCCTGTCCCCTGCTGGCAAAGACCATTAGACCACAATTATTCTGTAGTTTTAGGCTTTCATTGCCAATATTTTTGCAGGCAGTTATGTATACAAAGACAGAATTAATAAAATATTATTAGGAGCAATTATTTATAGAAAGACAGATTTCATGAAATGTGCTAAGATCATCTTTATAATGATTTTTTAAAATTTATTATATGATATTTTTTCAGTTTATATTTCATTCTCATGAAGGATGATGAAGTAAAAGTTCTATCCTAGTGTATCTCTGGGATGGAAAGGGCAGGAACAGGGAGGTGGCAGAACCACACTGAATAACAGAGCAGTATTTAAGGAGGCTACAGGGCAGGTTTGGATGCATTAGATGCATCCTGCTGCCAGAAGCAGCCACGGAAGTATAAAAAAATATAACATTGAGGGAAGAAACCTCACTGCCTGGCTTATCCTCTACTAATCAGACAAGAACAGCTCACATGTGCCATCTAGTGATGCTGATATTTCATATATTGGGAGTTCTCCAGGCAGGACCCAAAATACTCAGCAAGATTTGAGGGCCCATAGCCATGAGGATGGCCACCAGCAAAGCTGTACAGGCAGCCCTGTCTGACAGCCCCTGGCTGCTGGTGCAGCCCTCTCCATGCACAGGCTAAGGATTGATATGAACCCAGAGCCAAAAATAACCCAAATCAAATTTCCCAAATACAGTGGCAAGGCTTGTGTTCAAATCTATATATTCTTTTGTGCACACGTACAATTAATACACTCGGTAAAATTAGTATAACTTAATAGCCAAGAACTAAATAATTACTCCATAACTAGATTAACTAATAACCTGGAACTAAATAGCACCAGTAGAAGGCACCAATGCTTAAATCTGAAGAAAAACCAAGATTTTTAAAAACATGTTAATTGAAGATGTCCCAGGATCACGATCAGAGCAGATGGGCAGATCAAAGCCCTGGCATTGCATAGGATTTATAGGGACAAAGTACCAGAGGCAGCAAATGAAGGGCAGACATTTACCACTTTAATTACTGGAAGTGGGTTTGAAGGGCACTCTCTGAAGGAGGATGTGGGAATAACCATTCAATTAAAAATGGAATGCCTTGTGCCAATATGCTTACTGCTGCATTTGTCACTGGGAGGAAGAACAAGTTGTGTGGATTTTCCCATCTGAGCTGGGGAGGAGATGAGCCAGGAGATGCCCCAGAGCCAAGAGCCTCTTCTATGCCAGTGGGCTTGAGGCCGTTTCTTGTCACACTGGTGAGGGCTGGAGAACCTTGGCACTCACTGCCAAGTGCTGGTGAAGAGGCACTTCCTCGAGAGCTCAGCGGGGTGGGCAGCTCCAGAGCAGCTCCAGCAGAGAAAATGAGGCAAGGTCAGGATGGAGAGTGACCAAAGGCTGCAAATCCAGCTGCCTCCTAGGGACATTTGCTCAGACCTGACTCCATGGCTGGGCTGCTGCTGTCACTCAGAGCAGTAACACACTGAGGGCACAGGGACTGACCAGGTTGCAGCCCAGGCTCTGCTAATCCCAAACACTCATAAAAGCTGTGACACAAGTGTTTGGTATCCAACTTGTCCAAAGAAGTTTCCATATTTACCAATAACATCTCTGTCTTTCATGCTTCCATTTACCCTCCTTGATCACAGAATATTTTCAACCTTTTGCAAGGCAATTACATCTCACACAGGATGGTTGCAGCCACCTCCTACTCCAAGAAATACCTCCTCAAAACACAAGATGCAGGGAGAGGAAGGGATCAGTGTTTGCCTTCACTGCAGGCAGTCCCCCATTGGAAATCTGCTCTCTCACACCTGTCTTAAGCTCCCCCAAGGGGTTGGCTTTCAGGGATATTGAACCTCAGGGATCTGACTTGACTTTTCCCTTTGCTGTTTCAAGTCCTTCATTGTGCAGATCTGCCATTTGAAAGGCACCCCAAGATCCTTCCCAAATAGTTTAATCCCCTGCTTCTTCCTTAGTAAGATGAATGGTTCAGCTCACTTTCAACCCCGAAGTGATTGCCCTTTTCCCTGAAATAACTACAGATTTTATCTCTCATTTCCCTATACACCTACTCCCATACTTCTTTAAGTTTACCCCTGAAAGCCCTGAGGTTTTGTTGCTCACTTTTCATGGCCTGCAGCATTTCTTTCAACATTAAGAGCATTGTTTCTGGCAAGACATTAAGGTGCTCATCAAATGCCAACATAAAAGCCATAAATACCCCATCTGCATTCATATTTTGATAGTCCCTCCATCTCTGCTGTGATGGTGTCTCTCCCTGTCTGCATCCTCTTGGCCCAGGCTGGGTTCCTTCACCCAAGCTGGGATCACACCTTTCCTCTTTCCATCATGGGTCATTCCACCTGTGACAGTTCTCCATTCAGTGCAGCAACAAGGGATATTCCTTCACTTGGACTTCAGCCTCTCTTCTTCATTTTCAAAAATCTCGTCTCCTGGAGAAGATTGTGGAGGTTTTGGCAAGCTGCAGACTCAGAGATGGTTCCTCTTTCATTTTGCATACTCCCATGAGAGGGTGCTGCTGGTCTCCAGCAGTGGCTGGTGTTCCTCCAACAGCTGTTCTGCAGGGACCTTCAGCACCACGCTGCATTAACTGCAAGGTTTCAAACACACCAAATGCATTACAGCCTGGCTCCATGCCCACAAACACCCACCAAGAGGAGCATTGCTTGAACCTCTTCAGCTGCAGACCACATCTCTGTACAGATTTAGCTTCAGCAGAGCTGTTGCCTCGTCCTTTTTTCTCCTCCTTGACATCAGAGCTGCTGTCCTCTCCCAGGTTTCCACCACCTCACATGTTCCAGCTTCGGATATGTCACAAGAGAGACAAGATCTTAGTCTGCCTCTATTGCTGAGTTATAGGAGATGCTTTAAAGCAGGCAAAACCAGATCTCCACTGGAGGATGAAATGGGATGAATGGAATGGCCTCCAAAAAATTGTGATTACCAGCTGATTTCATTAGGTCTTGTCCCCTTTTAAATAAATTTCAGGACTTCACCAACAAGACTTTAACTTGGAAGTGCAGGAATGGGATTAAGAGCAGCCATAAAAATCAGCAAAGCCCTCAAAAGTTATGGACAACACCATATATCCTGCTAATTATCAGCTTCTTATGCTCTAGGGAGAAAACATCACTCAGCTTTAGCTTTCCTGCCTTCCCTGGGGAGATTGGTTGTCATAACCCTCCTTTTTAGTGAAGGACAGTCAGTTAGTTAACTAGTTAGTTAGTTAGTTAGTTAACTCCTTCTTACTAGTTCTTAGTAGAGAGAGACAGGAGTTAAAGAAATGAAATCATTACCATTTTAGGACCAGTGAGATTTGCACTGCCAGCAGCACACATTTGATGGGTATCCCTGTACCTGGTCTAAATTTAATCTTATAATTCAGATATTACAACTTAGAAATTCCTCAAAGGGTAAAACTCCCATTCACCACTTCCAAAACCATGGATGGCATTTCCCAGGTTGCAAACTCTTCCTTCTTTGAGTCTGCAGTGTGCAGGGGAAGAAGGCAGAAGAAAAGAAAACACTAAAAGTTAATTTACTCTATTATTCCTATCTTAATTTCTGAGGCTGGTTTTGGGGATAGATGCCAACATCAGCCCTCATGCTCCAGCCTTCCTGGAAAGTACCCTGTTCACAGGCTCTCTGTCACAGCAGCATGGCCATGAACATATGCAGTGCACCCACATTATTCTTTGAACCCCAAAATGGAAACAGGTTGTGAACCCAGCACAGATCACACACGTGGCATCAACATTCGGTCCTTTGAATCCAAATTTAACCTAACTTAGGTCTTTTTTTCTCTTTCTTTTAGCTCCTTTGGTGTAAACAAGCTCATCTGGAGCAGCCCAGCGACTCAGAGGTTCCTCCCACCCCACTACCCTTTCTGTCCAGCTCAAAGCCTCAGGGCACAGGGGAAGCTTTTGAGCTCTGCCACATCTCCACTCTTCACTCCTCTGCCCACACTCAGCCAGCACACAGCAGTGTTTAACCAGAGACCATGCCATGAGCACAGCCCAGGCTGAGACTGAGCAGCTGAAGGGCTGCAAGAGCCACACAAAAATGCCCCAAAACCTCTACAAGCCATGCAACCAGCAGAGTATAGAAGCCAAGGTGCAGAACACTGCTCTGCACAGAGGCTCTCACGGCCAAGTAGGTCACAGGAGACATAACACAAGGTTTTCTCCTTCCTGAAAGAAGAATCATGTGCCCTTTATGTGGCAAGGAACAAGCAATGGAGGCAGCTCTTGCAGCCTGCTGTGCAAAGTCACATTCACAACCTTTTTCAGAAATGGAGTCATATGAAAACAAAGGGGCTAAAACCTTTTAGCTTTATGGAAAGGAGTTGGGGTGTTTTGGGGATAGTTTTTTGTTTGCTTTTTTCAGTCAGACTAAGAAAAAGTAATTCATTTTAATGATGGCTGTTTAGTGGGTTTCCTGATCAAAGGCAGCAGTGTCTGTGCAAAGATCACTTATGAATGTCAGGTCTCTCCAGCCCCCAAATAATGTTATTGCATTGCTGAGGTTTTCCTCAGGCTAAGCCTGCCAGCCCTAACCACATGAGCTGGCTGGCAGAGGCATGGTGTGACTAACCTGGATCCAAACCCCTGGTCTGGGGTGGGCAAAGCAGGCAGCTGGTGCCAACAGGGCCAGAGGAGATCAAACAGTAGAGCGAGCACTGCTGGCCAGTACCCTTGCTGTTACAGTTGGGATTTTTTTCTGGGTTAGTCTGATGGTCCCACAAGATATAAAGACCCTTTTGCTCAACCTGTCATCAAAAAATGACTTAGTGGCAGATTTTGCTCAGTCTCCCAAAATTCCCCCATCTCCTACAGACTCACAAACATCCTCTAATACCTCTAAAATCGGGGAAATCAGTCATAAAATCCTACTCTTTCACAGTATTGAAAAGGAAGGGACAGCAATTTCTGCCTCCAGCTTTTGCTGGCCTCAGCTCTTATTGCTCCTATGAGCAGGAAAATGGCTGGTTGAGCTGGGCAGGGATGGAGATGGCTCCGGAGGACGACACAGACAGCAGCACGTTCCAGGCTATGAGTACAGCACCATGAGAGGGCTCTCCAAAACAGGGACACCAACAAGCTGTACCAAAGTGCCCCCACATTGCCCAGCAGCACCACACAGTGTTACTTTTTTAATTTTTTTTTTTCAGTTTTCTTCTAATAGGAGCAAGATTCATTCCATACCAACAGCCAAACTGCATGCAGCTACCTCTGACTCTGGTAAAAACCAACCCTGCTGTTGTTTGAACATTTGCCTGGCATCTTCCTGAAGCACTTGACCTACATCTTCCTCCTACTCTTTCTTTTGCTTCTGTATATTCAAATTAACTACTTAAAGGAGTTAGCTGTTTTTCTGTGCTTAGCAGTAATACGAACTCTAATGATGCAGAGAAAAGCCTCATAGATCAGCCATGTGTTCAGCCCATGACATCTGCCACACACCTTATTTATAAAGCAAATCCTTCTTTCCCTTTAGAGTAGCTCATGGGTTGCTGAGACCCTTCTATACTGCACTAGTCAGACTGGAGATCTTTGTTGAAACTTAAATGATCTCTGCAGGCTGTAGGAGCTAATGAGCAGTTTCCATTCAATTTGATCAAGAAATAGTTAAGCAGAGCTGGACACATGTTTCATCAGGTCTCTCCCCTGGACAAGGGTGGCACCAAGCATCCATTCACCACCACCTCCTGGGCTATCCCTTCTCCCCTCTATCCCAAAAACACCCAACAAGCCAGGGAGCAAGGCTTTGCAGCTCCAAGTAATGGTTGGGGCACTGGATACCCCTCCAGCAGCAGTAGTGTGAGATGCTGTCTGTGATGATCACCCAGCACTGCTGCTTTTGTCAACCACTGCACATCAGCAGAACATGCAGCTGCACCATGGCAAAACTTGCTTCCCACATGCTCTGGGCACAAGAAGCAGCTTTTGACAGACTCCCAGCCAGGAGCTTGCTGGTGTTCACACCATGGCCTCCCAGTGCTGTTTACTCCGTTACAAGTAAGCAGTTTGCACTAATGGCATGCATGGCCTTAAAGAGCCATTCAGTGTTATAGAAGCACTTGAGCTAATTAGCAAAATCCACATCAGAAAGTGCAAGTTCCTGCTATCCTTCCTGTTTCATTATGAATACAAGATCAAGAGGTTAAAGACCAGCCTCTAAAAGGTGACCAACACCTAAACACCTCGGCAGTCTGGCCCCAGGCAGTTTGCGTGGGGCTGTGCATTTCCAGGGTCAGAGCCAGGATCCTTTCAGAAAGGCATTTGCTGCAAATTCTGGATTTGTTCTTACAGACACAAACCTCCTGTAACCTCAGTAGCAGCCCCATTTGCTGATACACAGAGAGGTGACCTTAGCAGGTGGCAGAGCAGGGTCAGAGAGTCTAAGAAAATGAGATTTGATCTTCTGAGCTCACCTGAGAAGCCCAACCCATTTCTACTGCTCAAACAGTGTGACTCAAAGCTTAGCTGGGGACAGAGGAGGGATTTAGAATGAGAAGAGCATGATCTTTTTAGGTATTTCTCCCAAGCTACTTCCACAAGATTGAAACACACGATACCACAAAAGCCATGAGGAGCCCTTACGTACGATGGGAGAACGATTCCCATGAGAAGATCGTAGGTGTGGATATTGCCCAGCCCAGACACGTCTTCTAGGTCAAGCAGTGGGTGTCATTGCCTGTCCAGTAAAGGTATCCCATATTCAATACCAGCCTTCAGCTGTGTGCATGGCAGTTCTGCCTATCCCATCAGCTGACCTATGGAGAAAAGGTGAAGGTTTATCACCAGTACAGAGTGACACTTTGGGACCCTCCTCTCATCCACAGAAGTGGCAGAGCGGAATTGGTGCAGCTGTTTCTGCAGACAGAAGCAGGAGGTTGGATTTAGCAAAGCAAGCACTTTGCCATGTCAAGAACATTTTCATGTGAAATTGGTCACATTAGTTTGAACTCAAAGCACAGTGCAAGGGATGTGTTATGTTGGTTTGGCGATGATCTCCTTGTCAGGTTACTTAGTATGCAGAATCTTGCACAGAAGAGCAAAGTTACACACTATTTCTTAAAGAAAAATGTGAAGTGTCATTTTAATTTGATGTTTCAATAGTCTTTTTTCAAGAGAGATTATGCACTTGGAAATACAAACCCTTCAGATTTTTTTTTATACTTCGCAATTTGCCATTTTGTGAGAGATTTTTGGCTCCATTACCCAGCAAAACGAATAAACTTCCTTGAGCATCTTGATCACCTTGCCAGAGCATGGGAGTTTCCATGGCCACTAGCATGGAATCAGCATCCCTTGGGAGGTTCTTCCGGAGATTCTGCATTGTGGTGATTATACATTCAGTGGCCACAGATCCAGTTTGATCCTCATCCATGTGCTCATTAAAGCTTGTAGGTACAGTTGAACACTGGAAAAAGCAGAGGAGTGGAATTGCTATAGTTTTAAGTAAATTTGCTTATGAAAGATTATTTCACAGGTATCCTTAAAACTGGAATTTAGGTAGTTCTCAATAAGACCTCTATAAATCCCCTGATTGCTTGCTCTTTGCTGACTTTCTCACTGCCAGTAACTATTGTGGTTTACCCATCTCCCAGCAGAGCCTTTCTTACTTTCCTAATTAAAATTCCATTGTGGGCATCATCTAAGAACTTGCAATCCAGAAAACTCAGGCCATTGCACAAAACAGATCCAACTCATCCCTAATGTAAGCCCATTGCAATGGAGTCAACAGCTACGCCCAAAACCAAAGAACCAAAGCCTGTGAATAGCTCCTGGGCTCCTCCAGCCTGCCTTTCTCCCACTGGGATTGCTCTCTACCAGAACTCCCTGGGATTTATAGCAACGTAGTTTTCAAGAAGCTAACCTGGGCTTTAAAGATATTGTTTTAAGGGCACACCTTGTTGTTTCATCCGCATTTTGCTTCTCCCTGTCCTTAATTGCCACTCCACACACTGCACTAATGAATGGTGGCATCCCCAGTGCTGAGTCCCACTGGCATCACAAGCCTTGACCACCTTAAGCATCTCTTGGCTAAGCTTGCCATATTTTGCTGGTTTAACCTTTCTTCTCCAACACCCCAAATATTTCTGCCCTTCCCACAAGTCTTAATTAGCTAAGGAAAAGTTCCAAACCCCAATGATGCCCAAACCTGAGCACAGCCACTGATGAGGAATATGTAACATCATGTGGTAGTGGGTAATACCATGAAAATGCCCATTTGTCTGGATAACTGAGAATCATTCCAAATTCATGCCTAACATGGAAACTAACACACCACCCTAATGCCAATTATTAGCTTCAAAGGCAGCAGCACAGACTAATGCTGCAGACAGATAATATCAGACATCCCTATATTAAAGCAAACACAAATGATTTAATTTCATTTCAGATTCACCTGGAAAACTCTGGCTCTCCCATATTCTTGTGCTGGCCCCCCTAGGAATGGCATCAACTGTGTTCACCCATCCTTGTTCCCTCTCAGATGTCATTGCTGTCCATTTCCAAACCTGGTCTGGTGGCACCACGCCTTGACCAACAGTCAAGGCTGTCAATGCATCATGTTCTAATAGCAATTCCTGACTGTATTAAGGTGAAAATAAGTCTCTTGGGGAAAAGTTAATCTTTAATTTCAGAGATTAAAAACCCCAAACCAGTCTCTCACCCAAGTTACAGTGGGTTCCCATCTGATTTTGTATTAATAAAATGAGCATCAAAGAAGTTTAAAGTGATTTGGGCAGTAAAGTTGCAAGGTATCTTCTGGTTCAATCCAATTTTAACAAGGCATTTTATTTTTCAGTTTAGGAGCATTTCAGTAGCTCTCAGAGAGTTTTAACTAGCTTGTTTCATGGAATAACAGGTTGCAACACGTGCTGGGTGCCTTGTGGATGACAGGCAGTCTGTATTGACTAATCCATGTAGGTCCTGTTGGAGAAACCACTCAGGTCAGTGGGAATTGTCCAAACTGAAACAAGCTGTTTCTGCAAGCTTTTATATGGGCCTGGCTCATTTCAAGATTTAACTCACATTTGCTCTACCTCCTGTCACAGGACCCGATCTTCTCAACTACTTGTGTTTCTGGATCTTTCTGTTCTGTGAACAAAATATCCAGGGAACCCACCCCCACGGCCAGTGTAACATGATGAGCTATATGGGATAATGAGGAACCTTGCTGGAGTCCTACATCATATAGATTATGTGCAAATCCAAGGAAGGAGTATAATGCAGTTAAAAGAGAATATCTGCATAATGCATATTTACTTTTCATTGCCAAGAATAAATTCCATGAATATTTTTAGGTGCCTTTTCCAAGGTTTCTGGCTTGTGTTCTTTACAAAGTGACTTTCAACACAATCTTGTGCATCTGTTTTCATTCATTAAAGAGTTTGTTTCCTCATATGATAAAAACAAATCTGGCAGCTGACATATCTGTGCAGAGCAATAGCAGTGCCAAGGCATCATCAAGGCTTTTGCAGTTTGAGGCTGGATCTAGACCTCACAAAATATTTCACAACCTTTTCTCCTCTTTCTCAGCTAAAATTTCATTGCAGCAGCTACAGCAATGCCTTCAGCATCCAAAATCTGAGAAGCGAGTGCAAATTCATGGGTGACTCCAACAGGATGCAGGCAGAGGGGTAATGCCTCCATAAACTGATGCATCAGCTGTTCATCTCCCCCATGCCAAAGCACTGGTTGTAGGAAACCCTCATGCCATGGGGGTGAAAGCAATGCAGAGCTATAAAAACATTACAAGGTTATATACATGGTGCTGCAAAACCATGGAGTTTTGTTTATATTCTCTCCTGTAGAATTCTGTATGAGCCTTATTCGTGCAATGGTTATAAAGCCAGCAGAATCTTTATAGTCATATTAAATTCTACAAGTCCCTCCAATACCTGGATGCTAGAGAGACTCTCAGGGGTTGCAGGGTATGTCAGGAGTGGCTAAAGTCCCTGGATGCCTCTTTTCACAGGAAATAAATCTTTAGCTCTAAAGGCTAACTAGGAGTGAAACTCACCATTGGACAGTCAACACAAGGGCTGCATTTCACTTAAATGCCCCTTAAACTGTGAAAAGGGTATTTATTGTGACTTTGGAAAAGCAACAAATTTCACTGTGACTAAAGTAAAACCCTCAGCTAAGGCATGTACAACGTATCACCTAGACCAGCTGTCTTGGTTTGAGACAAATTAGGAGGAAATGTCCTGAGATGAGCATCCTCTAATAGAAGGCAGGTTTCAGCAGCCCCCTCTCCCACCAAGTTCAGAAAGAAATTTCTTGGAGGAAAGTGAAAAAAAAAGCTGTTTATTTAACAAGCAGGGTGCACACAGGCATGAGAGAATGAGCAATGTTAGATAATAAACCTTCTCGTTGTGGAGAAAAACCTGGTGGATTCAGAGTCCTTCCTGTGGCTGGGGCTCTGCTCTCTCCGGAGCTGGGGTGCGGCGTGGGCCCCTCCGGCCGTGGTGTGGGGCCTCCTGGTGATGGTGTTCTGGACCAGAGCAAAGCCAAACAGTTCCAGGAGAAAAAGAAGAAGCCACAACCCCAGGAAAACTCCTTGTCTCAGCTAATGAACAAGAAGCTAGCTAAAAAGCAAAGAATTCTAACTCTCCATCTCTCTCCTGAGAAACAGAGCCGAGAGCTGGGGAAAAGCCGGAAGGTGCTTCCTCGGCTCTGCAGCGGTGAGAACTCAGGGGTGTGTGTGTGTCCCTGAACACAAACCAAGCTGAAGAGTTCACTTGGCTTCTCTCCCCCCTCTCCTGGACCCAGCTTAAAGCTGCAGGATTCGTATCTGGGCAATAAGCAGGCAATAGGGGATACAGCATCATAAAGTCACCCCAAGACACCAGCCCACTGAACAACTGGGTAATGTTTCCCTTCTCCCAAACTGTGAATTGGTATTTCCATTACTATTCTAATGTCTTTCCATCAGTTACACAGCCACTTACCTTGGTTTTGTCCATATATTTTTGTTGTAGTTTTCAGAGGACCCTCAAGGAACTACTCAGCCTTATCCCTTGGACTCATTCCAGAAGGGATGTGTGAGGGGAATATTTTCATTACAGAGAGTTTCCTCCATTAAACCCCATGAAATGCCAAGCCTAAATGTATAAAGCCACCATTGGGAATAGTCACCAAGAGAGCAAATTGTAATTCCATATTTCAGGATCAAAGCAAAATGCACATTTCCCAGTTGATCAAGCTGAACTTTATACCAGACACTGAAACCTAGAAATACCTGCTCCTGAAGAGGGAGCAGAAGCATATTGTGCAACACATACATCCAGTGGGAAACAACATGGATTTACAGTCCAGAGGCACCCACAAATTGCTCAGAAATAAATCATTCACATAATTGATTCAGGAGACAGTATGGAATAAAGAATACCCTGCAAATAACTGCTAGGACCTTAGTTAGGCACAGATAGGAGCCTTCTCCTAGAGATGGAGAGGAGAGCACACCATGGATCTGCCAGCCAGAGCATGAGTTTCCTGGCCATGGCACCTCACCACAGGGCATGCTGGACCCTGCTGGACTGCACATGGCACAGCCTGCTCCTTCCTGGGAGCAAGAGCAAACAGAGGAGGCAGCTGCCCATTTTCGGACAGGTTTCAGTGTGAGTGCAGACATGCCCAAGCCCTGCCTCAGCACAGGGTCAAGCACTGCAGGTCTCTGCCCAGTCTTGCAGCTGCCTGGGTTGTGATCCTGTCCAGGGCTGCAGCCGTCCAATCAGCCCAATACATTTCCTCCCTCCTCCTTTTTAATTTCCCAGTGAATTGCTGGGAACTCTTTAAAATACATCAACTCCATGCAGATTATTCTTAAGCAAACAATTGGCAAAAAGGCAGAATGCAGCTTAATTGGCAAGCCAGGATTTGGTCAGTGTGAAATCCTATCTCCAAGCGTTGGAAGATGATTTTTTTTTTCCTTCATTTCACAAGTACTGTGGCAAGAAAGCTTTGTAAAATCATAGAATAGTTTGGTTTGGAAGGTACCTTTAAAGATTATTTTGTTCAGCCCCCTGCCATAGGCAGGGGCACCTTCCAGATTGCTCCAAGACCCATCCAGCCTGGCCTTGTGGATCCACAGCTTCTCGGGGCAAGCTGTGCCAGGGCCTCACCACCCTCAAAAGGAAGAATTTCTTCACAATCTAACCCTGCTCTCTGTCACTCTGAAGCCATTCCAGTTTGTCCTATCACTCCATGGCCTTGTCCCCAGTCCCTCTCCAGCTCTCTTGGAGCCCCTTTAGGCACCGGATGGGGCTCTAAGATCTCCCTGGAACCTTCTCTTTTCCAGACTGAACAATCCCAGCTCTTCCAGCCTGGCTCCAGAGCAGAGCTGCTCAAGCCCTTGGAGCATCTTTGTGTCCTCCCTGGTCTCACTCCAGCAGATCCACATCCCTCTGATGTTGGGGATCCCAAAGCTGGAAGCAGCATTGCAGGTGGAGTCTCAGGGGAACAGAGTGGAGAGGTAGAATCACCTCCATCAACCTGCTGGTCAAAGTTTTGATGCAGCCCAGGATACTGTTGGCTTTCCAGGCTGAAAAGGCACATTGCCAGGTCATGTCCAGCATTTCATCCTCCAGAATAAGACAAGAAAAAAATTTTTGTTTAATTTTCCTTATTTTTGAGTATTCAGAGATCAGTGGGGAAAATGAATTGTGGTTTTCCACCTTGGGTTTTGGGGTTTTTTTGTTGTTTTGGGTTTTTTCCTCAGTGTTGACTGATCTACAGAGCACCACTACACATACCATTTTCCATGATCTAAACTTGAAAGTCTTGTTTCTGCCAGTCCCAGAAAGCAGCCCCTTATAACACCCAGCTGAAAGCATATTACAGCAAAATGCATCTCTTAACATCTTTTGACAGAAAGGTTTGTTATGTGAACTCCAAAGCACATGAAAACGTTTTGCCTTCACAGATCTCAGCAGGAGTCGCCCTATTTTCGTTTTCACATCATAAAATTCTGCCAATTATTTTTAAACAGAAAATGAGCCCAATTAGGAGAATGGGAAAGGAGGAACCCAAAGACTGACACACATGAGTTTGACCCATGCTGTCAGAACTTGCATTTAATGGTTGAGGTCCATTACCCATTTGTGCAAGTCCTGACTGAGCCCTTCGTGCTCCAGCTCTCCCAGAGATGTACTCAGCTCTGTGGTAATAACAGCTCAGCTGAAACTGAGCCAAAGCCCCAAACTTCCTCTCACAAAAGATGCAAAAACAGATTCTACAGAACACCTGTGTAAAACATTATACTCCTTTTGCTTTGCTTTTCTTATGGAGCGTGAAGGCAAAGTTTAAGTCTTTGTTTCTCTATTGGTGAATTCAAAATGCACCAGTGGGAAGATTCACAAACTCAGAAGCAAGTATCAGAGTAGGTGTCCAACTGCTCTTTTGCACAAAGTCAGCAGAAGGAGTTAGTGGATCTTTCCCTGTGCACTAGACATGGTTTATTACACTGGGTGTAAAGGATGGCTGCAGAGAGAGATCAAAGCCCAAACATTACACAGAGACATTAGCTGAAGGTTTATCATACCTGTCATGGGATGCAAAACCATGTTCCTGTGGTCATTGGAGACCTCATGACCTCTCACAAGAGTTGACCAGAGAATCCTGGTCAAATACCAATAGCTAATTACATTTTGGCTTTAAGCACCCACTGCTGTGTGAACCAACCAAGGGAATCTCTCGTGTTGGGTCTGGAGAGCCCCACCAAACCTCACTGCACTCGGCTTTCAGTGAGGAGCAGTGCAAGGGGCAGAAATCAGAATTGATTAGATGATTATCAGCTATTTAGGTATTTAAGGCAACCTGTAGGTAGATTTGGCCCTTCCAGGAACAAAGCTGCAATGGAAGGCGAAGCCTCTTTGATTGCTGGGTGAGCATAAGCTCCCCTTCTGCACGATACCCACGGCACCCAGGATCGCTCCTGTAGATTAACTGGCCTCCATTTGCTGCCTTTTAATCAGGACTGGGCTCACCAAATATTTTGATTGGCAATACCCCAGAAGTAGGTTTCCTGAATACAATCACTTCCTTTTTTAAAAGTGTGTCAATAAAGGGAAAATGAACAGCGAGTTGTTCCTTTGAAGCTGAGATTCCGAGGTGAAAAAATATGAATGTGCTATCAATGCTGCTAAGACACATTCCTCCTAAATACCATGGCAACATAATAAAAGAAGGCCGTTTTCAAGGTCCCCACCCCTTGTGCAAGCACAGGTCTCATCCCCTCCCCACACGGATTCACAGTGCCTTTCCCAGAGCAGGACAGGAGACAGGAGGTGCCCCAGGGAAGCCGACAGCTTTACCACTGATTTCCACCAGGCTGTAATTCTACCTGACATGCTGCAAAGCTTCAGCATTAACAGCACAATACAGAGTTAGTTAACACCAAAACTTCTCCTGTATTTGCATACATTCCACTCTGGCTGAAGAGAAATTCATGTATATTCTGGAAAGAAGAACTGGCATTTACTGGTTTGGGCCATTCTTAGGAGTTTATCAACAACAACATATCCAACCCTGGCTCCAGGAAGACATCAGTAACACTATGAAAGATCTGGCCCTAAAAGTCATGTATATAATACAGCCATAAACTCATAATAGTTCAGCTCTTATACTTTAATTCAAATTTTAACCAGAACTCACACAGTTCTTACAGCAGTTGGTGTCAAATGATCGTAGAAGGAGCAGTAGGTATCTCCAAAGAAGCTATCTGCTGTTTCACTGTGCTTCATTAGCTCCAAGCTCCAGCCAAGAGCAAAACAACAAAAAACCCAACAGTTAGCTTAATTGGTTGAAAAGCAGTCATTTTCATTTTCTGTTCTTTGTGAGGGTTATGCTTCTGTGTTTTCAGATGTGGTTACCTTCATTTTTCTTAGACCAGCTCCTCATTTGCTCTCTCCCCTGCTCACAGAGTGCTTGTGAACTGGAGAGGCAGAGGGATAGGGAAAAGCATCTTTTAAGTTAAAAAATAGGAAACTGGAAAACCACACGAAGTTTTGTTCAGTGCTATGGATGAGACATGACCAGTGGCATTATTTGGGGTTGCAGTGCTGTTCTAAGCCAAACCAGGGCAGCACACAGGCCCCCTGATGGCATTTCATGGGGGCATGAGACTCTCCCCAGGGTGATCCACCCACATCACCTTTGCTTGCATAAAGACCTTTCAGTCCTGCAACTGCACAGGTGTTGGTGGTAGAAGTTACACAGTGAAGCCCAGGTGCCTTTCCATTTTCTGAAGGTCTCTCCTGCACTGAGCTATACACCCAAGGATGCACATCCACGGCTGCTGCAGGGCAGGGGGGGTGGCAGGGGCTCTGCTGAGGCTGCCAGATAACCCAGACTACACTGAAGAGTCCAAGTTTACCTTTTTCCTCTCTACTTTTATAACTCTTTCCTCTCTTAAGCAAGAGAGCTCCTTGCAAGCAGCTCGGTTCCTCAGGGATTTGCGTGGTGTCTGTGGGAAAGGCAGAGACAGATGGATCCACCAGCTCAGGCTTTGCTTTCACAATGAAACTGAGAGATGGATTCCATGATGATGCACACATTGTGGCCTACCGGTGACTCACAACCAAGGAAAACTCAAACCAAAGCTGCACATGGGGGAAAAAAATGTCTAAAAGTTACATTATTATGTAAAGTGAGTGGGTCTATAGTGCTGAAAATCATTTCTGAGAAACCCACAATACCAGGCAGAGCGCCACAACCCTCGTCCTGCTTATTGTGCCTTCTCAGCCTCAGTAATGGGAAATTTCTGCTTTGATTAATGGGTCCATGGCTTGTTTTTCTGCGTGGAAACAGCCCCTCTAAAATCAAGGCATCATCACACAACAAGCGGTGTCACCCTCCAGCTCTTACGGGAGTAACTCTGAACACATCAGCCCCCTGCTGGGACATCACAGAGCCCACTAAGGGCTTCAAGGACAGAGCAAGGGAGGGAAATCCAGGACAAACACACTATATTGATCATCTCAATTTTTTAGCATTAGACAGAAAAGTAAGAGCTGAGCTTTGATCCTGACATGCAAATGCTTCACGGGGTGGGGGGATGGCACAGAGACCTGAGCAGTAAGCAGGGGGTGTCTTCACTCTACATTTCCTTTGTAAACTGAATCACAAAACAGCATGATCACAGCTGTATGATTAACATGCACACACCCCTGCTGTGTTATTGCCAGTGATTATGTTTTATCTAGTCACAACTCAAAACATTTCCACTTTGCAACAGCCCGAGTGTTCAAGAGCACAAAAGCCTCCCACAATCTTTTCCTCCTGCCCTCAAACACCTTTAAACACAAACTTCCAGTCTTCCAGAGCCACCTTACCATGGAAATCCTCCACGTTCAACCACACAGGGCTGCTCCCAAGCAGGAGCAGAGGGAAAATCTTCGAGATAAAGCTGCCACCCCACCTGAAGGCTTTTAGCTTGCCGTTTGGCAAAGTCATGGTAATCAGGGGAGAAATGAGTGGCCGTGGGGTAAAGCCTACAGGAGGATAATGCAACAGCTGCCCCCGCAAAGCAAGAGGAAGATGCCACTAGGTGGTGACAGTGCCCACAGAAATCAAACTACCCAGGAAAGATCCCTGTCTCCAGTACCAGGGTGCTGGGAACATGGGTTGGAAATAAATGGTTAGTGCTTCTTATTTGTAAGGAATGAGAGCTAATGTAATTGGTGTTGTGGGCAAGAGCACCAGGAGGTGTTCAGTTACTGATAAATAGAAAAGGGAATGAATTCACCTGCTTGGTGTGCCTGTGAAATGAGCTGTTTCTGTATCATCATTAGAAGTAGATAAACTCTGTTTTCTTCATTTCCCCATGCCCGCTCCCTTGCACCCCCAGTGCCCTTAGGCTGGGATCAAGTGTAATCTGGGCTGTGGGATGCCCCTGCCATTCCCAAATGGAGCTGATCATCTTCCATGGAGTGACTTCACTTGCTCTGCCCCTTGTCCCAGCACAGGAGGAGCCAGTGTAAGAGCTGCTGCTGGTGACCCACCTGGGTGCTGCCCTTGTGCTACTTTCCCAACACATTTCTGTTCCAAGCTTTTGGTTTACAGCACATTCAAAGTAACACCTCAGCTGCTTTATGGCAGTCCACTAAATAATGTTGAATTCAGTAAAAATGGGTGGTTACAGATAGTCCATAAAATCTATAAGTGCTGATAAGCAGGAATTGGATTGTACCTGGTTACCTTGGTTTGTCTCCTGTGCAAATGCTTGTGTAAGGGATGTTTTATCCTCCAAAAGGCTTCTCTGCCACTTTCCTGAAATCAGAGTTGTATGAAAATGAACGGGTTCACTTACCTTTCATCTAAAAGTGTGACACATCCAGATGCTGGATTTGTCTTTCATTTTTTATTAATCACCTAAAGGATGCATTCAAGAAAATGTAAATTTTTCAATAAATGGCAGCGGAGGACGAACTTTTTCCTGGCATTTAATTATCTTTGTCATCTCAAAATGAAATCAAGAGCTCATTTACATCTGGTTGTCTTGTTACTGTAGCACTCTTGTCTAAAAGATGAGAAGGAGCTCAACTTGAAAAAACCCTACAATACCCAGATTCTTCAAAAATCCATGTGAATGTTGTGACCTGCTCTTTATTAGACTTGTGCTCCCTCTTGACTTGCTTCAGAGCAGCACTGAGCAAAGCTAAGTGATCCCATCATTACCACAGAGCAGTCAACAAATCCGCTGGGTTTTCTTCTGTTAAATATATCAGCAGCATGATGAGAAGAGGGGAATGTCTGGAAAGGACAGAAAACTTAGAGAAACAGCAATAATATTTGCAAAAGTACAGGAAAAATTATGTTCTTTCAAAGATGAAAAGATAAAAAAACCTGTAGGTAATTCTGAAAAAGAGGAGGGTTACTGATATGTAATTAATATCTGACTTTGGGCTTTTTTTAGCTCCTTCTTAATCCAGTAAAAATGTTCTTCTCTCTCCCAGAGTGCAGCCCCATCAGTCAGACCATGTGAGCACTGCAGGCCCGGGCTCTGCACTCAGAGAGACAGAAGGGAATGTAGGTGAGCTGTATTGAGCCTCACATCAGTGCAAATCGGAGCAAATCCCATCATTCAGACCACTACCATAAACCACACTCCTGTACTCATGGCAGAACGGGATGCAAAGGAAGCATGGCAAGTGTTCCTGCAGTGACAGAGCATTCTTGGAATCACAGAATTGTTTAGGTTGGAAAGGCTTTCCAAGATCATCAAATCCAACCATTTGATGCCAAGCCCACCACTAAACCATGTCCCCAAGTGCCACACCTACACGTTTTTTAATCCCTCCATAGATGGTGACTCCACCACTGCCCTGGGCAGCTTCTACCATGGCTTGGCCACCCTTTCAGTGAAGAAATTTTCTTTAACATCCAATGTGAACCTTCCCCTTGAACAATTTGAAGCCATTTCCTCTTGTCCTATTGCTTATTCCCTGGGAGAGAGGTGGACCCTACCTTGCTCCAACCTCCCTTCAGGGAGCTGTAGAGAGCAAGAAGGTCCCCCTGGAGCCTCCTTTTTCTCCAGGCTGAGCCCCCCCAGCTCCCTCAGCTGTTCCTCACCAGACTTGGTGCTCCAGACTTGTGCTCCAGACCCTTCCCCAGCTCCATTGCCCTTCCCTGGACATGGTCCAGCCCCTCATTGTTGAATTTGGTGATCTTAAAGGTCTTTTCCAACCTTAACAATTCTGATTCTACAAATGTCTTTCTGGTAGTGAAGGGTCCTACTGCCCAACAAAAAAGCAGTTACAGAACCACAATTCAAGAGCATGTAGGAAGGAAAAGATGTCTTCTCAGACTTGGCAAACAGTTGTCAAGTGCATCTGCAGAGCATTTTCACCTTCCCTTCATGAGTGATGCTCAAACACATTAGTTAGTGCTCAGACCCAAACGTGTGTTTTGTCAAGCTGAGTTCTCACATGGGAACACACACACATATGTCAGCACAAACTGAAATATTCCCATTGCAAATCCCCTTTTGCTTAATGATAGCACCAGTTGTACTCATTTCTAAACAAAGGCTCCTCTCTTTGTTCAAAAATCACTCATGTCTAAATGGGAAAAAAAAAAGCGCCAGTGAATTTTTTAACCAAAAAAAAAAAATCAGGTTTCAATTTTACAGTGCATGTGAAATACCCAATTCTGTCCGTTTTCACTTTTATTAAACACTGCATTTATTTGCACAGCTCTTCTCTTACCCAGACCAGTAAGTGACTGGAAAATCAAGGGTTTGCCTCTTCCAAGGCCACATAACCCCTGACAGCAGACATTGCCAATACCCCAGTTTAGCACTGGGTTCTTTCTCTGGAATGAGGTGGGATGCCCTGAACTCTCCTGAGGGAACAGCCACCAAGGGGACACCTGACCTGGGTGGGTCCTTGCACAGGGGTATAGGGTGCTCCAGGGGAGTCCCCTAGGATGGAGGTGTCCTCAGCTGCCAACAGTTCCTCTGGTGGACCCACAGACTCAGCTGTGGAGATATGGCTATGAAAATAATACCCCCTTTTCTCACTGTGCTGCTTCTGCACGGCAGAAAGATGACCTTGACAAATCACCTGATTGCTGGAGGTAACACCCAAGCTTGTCCACTCTCACAGCAAACACCACAGTGGCTTTAAAATCTGATGGGAAAATATCATTAGTACTAATTTACAGGTGGTTAATTGGTGCTTGAGGTCAAGGCTGCGCCACCCTTCTTGGGGAAGCTGAGGTGGGAAAGAGCTGGTGTCCCCCCTTTGGCAGCCAAGCTCGGGGCCAAACAAACACCTCATGGAGGCAACCAGAGATTTGGGGAAAACACCTCCAGTGTTTCGAGATTAAAGGCGGGGTGTCAGCAAGAGCAAGCAGGTGCCCTCAGCAGCTGCAGCTCCTGTCCTGGTTCCCGGGGCAGAGCTGTGCTCTCAGCCCCAGAGCCCCCCCTGCCTCGGGTGTCAGGTGGGGACACGGCTCTGGGAGGGACACACAGCCCATTCCTGCCACAGTGCAGTAACAGAACTGCTTGAAAACAAACTGCCTGTGGTTAGTGCAATGGAAAATACGCAAGAACGTTCCTTTCCCCAGTACACGCTTGCCCTGAGCCTGCTCCGCAGCTGGTGCAGAGCTCCTCCTGTGCCCCACACCTCCGGGTCCCAGCTCTCCCCATCATCCATTTGTGCGCATCTCCATGAACAAAGAGATTTCATGACTTTTATTCCAACCATTAATCCACATCACCCATGTCATGGTACACTCCAAAACTCCCTTCAGGGCCCCTTGGTGCTGAGCAGATGTAGGAGAAGCCTTGTCCCCATATCAGAGAGGGCAAACGCATCTCTATTTTGGACAATACTGCTTTCCATCGTGGCCCAAGGTCACCCACAACAACAAGAGGGGTTCAATGTTGTAACCAGTGCCACCAAGATGAAAATTACTTTTCCAGACTTATGAAAAACAAAAAGCATTTGAATATTGCATCATATAAACAACCTGATCCTCGAGCATAGGCTCATTTACTCCTTCCCAAACCAGATGTGAGGTGGAAGATGACAAAGCAAAGAGACCACCAAACAAATGTTTTCTACAGACACAGAGTTTATCTAGCCTTCATTGAAATAGTCTGCTGTATCCCCACAGTGAATGCTGCAAATTGACAATGATTTCCATGTTTCCCCGACTTTCTGGCATGCATATGGAAGTGTGTTGCTGTAAAACATAGTCAAGAATTTCAGACTAATTAAAGGGATTTTATCTGGTTAAAATCATATCTTTCTTTTTTTTTTAACAGACATCTCCTTACCTGTGTTTTCTAAATAGCATCTTAGATTATTAAAGTTTTACAAAGCTAATTTACATCATGCCGTTTATTGTCTTCTGTTTATTTTTGCATGTCTCCCTGTATAGTCTAGTCAGCCCTACCTTTCTTCCCCAGACCTAGAAAGTGCAAATCAATGGCATTTTCAGACTCTCTCGCCTGAAAGCAGGAGACAGGATGGATCAGTGGTTAGGGCACTAGACAGAAATCCAACTCCCTGCTGCCAACATCCCGTGGGATCCTGGGCAAGGCGCTCACCTGCTCTTTGTCTCTCTTCCCCATCTGTAAATCACCATTTTCCTAACTCACAGGGCTGTCCCAAAGCGCACAACATTTCTTTTGAGTGAGGTAATGAGGTGCAGACATAGCTCGTAGCCACCTCTGTGCCTGCCACCACTGTTTATCAAAAAGAGCTACAAAAGGACTGAAGGGAGCTGCCTACTGTAATTGTAGGCAGGAATGAAGCTGTAGGTGAAACATCTGACTTTGAAGAAAGGAGATACATGAAAGTGTGCAAGGGCGCTTCAGTCCCTGGGGTGGAATGTAAATACAGCTTTCCCAGCAAACACTCTGCTCCAAAATTGGAGTAACTTTATTCAGGCATAAATACTGCACTTTAAATAGCACAGCACTGCCTTATCTGCTTATCTTGACTATTAAGGAACCCTTTGTTTTCAGCAGATTGCCACTGGCCTGAGTGATGATCTTGTGACTCCTGCGGGGGTATTAACCAGAAGAGGATTCTGCTCAGCAGCCAGGGATGTTTGTTTTTCACTGGTGAAATCCTCACACATCGCAGCCAGCCTGTCCAGGTGAGCTGCACAGAGGAAAGTGTAAGGGTAGAAGCAGAAGGCAGGACCTTCTTCTTCCCCACTCCATGCAACCCTGACATCTTAGAGGTTATTTATGGCCCGGGGGACATGAAGCACCTTCCCAAAAGTCCCAAGTCACCCCTCAAAAGGGCATCCTAAGGCAGCTGACCCAGCACAGGGCAGGCTGTGGTTTCTCACATATATCTCTCCCTGCCCTGCTGCCCAATGTAAAGCAGGCAGGTACCAGAGCATCAGAGGCAAGTCCAGATCCCTCTCTGAGCTCTGTTGGAGGCTTAGGTGTCCCCAGCAAATCAATATTGTTAGCCTATGAAGTCTGAGAAATCAAGCAAAGGTTCTGGAGCAGAATCTGTAAAACTATTTAATTCAACTGGTTGTTCCCCCTGTCTTCGGTACTGCAAAATTTGGTAGGCAGATCTATGAAAGGATATTGGTATAGAGTTTCCCATTTCAAACAGATAAAATCCAACCCAGAGTCCAAAAGAATTTCCATCTAACAGCTGATATAAACAAGTCTAAGGCACCAGATTAGCTCCTTCTCTGACAAAGGCAGCATCAGGCAGGGCTGGCCCTGCTGCGGTTCTGGCCGGACTAAAGGGGAAGGGAGCCGAGATAACACTCATATCAAACCCCACAGGACTCACCTGGGAGAGCACCACCCTGGCAGGCAGGTAGGCTGGGTCCAGGCAACTCCAGTGTGCAATGGCCCTGGTAAAAACATGAAATATAGTAACAAACAGGTTTTACAATGGCTGAACTCCCAGAACTTGGCTGTGCTGGTAGGAGCCCAATTTACTGGCACATTGCAGGGGGTCAGGAGCTGCACCGCTCTTTGGGCCATGATGTTACATTCTCCACAGGCCCATTCAATCAGTTTAAAACCCTATATAAATACCAATGAATGTGTTCATCCAAACTGCTCTGGATGCTGGGTTACGTGAGCTCCTAATGCATGTGCTAATCTCCAGCAATGTGAACCATTTGTTTTCTAAAGGTTACAGAGTGATCAGGTCTTCTACTTGTAACAGAACCCTTCAAAAAGAACCTAATTTATCTACTTTCTCCTAGATACACAGGCTAGTAGCAATGATCTATCATTCAGTTGCTAGTAAAATAAAAATATGCACCACTGTACATACACTGGTAACAGCAATACCTACAATTACCAGATAAAGCCCAGTTTGCCCTAGAAAAATAGCTGGTTGTAATTACTTGTATTTACCCAATTTCAGCTCATCATACCCCTGACTATGCAGGGATCAGCAGCACTTTTATGAAGACCCCTCTGAACACAGTGGTGCACATGAAGTGTTGAGGTGCCTTTGGAGAATGTGAGCACCAAGAACTGATCCATTCCACCAGTAACTCTGGTGACACCGGATGGCTCTCAGGATCAGCCCCTCTCTTGCCACCCTGAGGCAAGGGGAGCCCAGCCAGGCACTTCTGCAGAGCCACATTCATGCACCAGCACCCTCTGAGCCAGGATCAGCCCCAGGGACTCGTAAGTGCAGATCCCATGGATAATGCGGGGCGTCAGCCAAGTGGACATGTCAAGATATTTTTCAAGGCAGAAGGCAAATAATTAAAAGCTTGTAAATGGTCTAATACTCATTTCTGATCAGAGCTGCTGATTTGAACCGTGGGTACTCATTTATTCAGCAGGATGTTTGTTACAGCATGAACTTGACCTTAGCCATGTAACCTACATCTGTGTTTCTTCTCTGAATCAGGGTTCCAAGCAGCCCATACTTGGAATATTTTTTTCAGTGAGGCTTCATGAAATATTAGGAGTTAGAAAGAAAATTAGAAAGCAAATATTTCCTTTACTGAACACAAATTATTCCTTTCTTCTTGCCACTGGTTTACAAGCATTTAAGGCAGAGATGGGTAGACAGAGAAGGAGCTGAAGGTCTTTCCAGGCCTGCAGCTGCACAGTGGGAACACACAGAGCACCAATACAGAGCTGTACAAATGTCAAGACAGTGCCATTTTTGATAGCAGATTTTGTGCTATCAAAGCCAAGTGCTTTGGCTCCTGAAGAAGCTACTGGAAAAACAAATGAAATCAAACTCAATCATCTAGGCAGAAATCCTATTGGAAATACAGAAATAAAGAGATAAAGAGAAAACAAAGCAAAATACTGAAACGGTCTGTGTGATTCCAAGGGTGGCAGGTGGTTCCCAAAGGCTGTTTTACCTTTTTACCTGGTGTTCCTCAGGGCAGCTCAGGGGTACCCACTGTCATACGCTCCTCTGCCACAGCTCACCACCGAGAAATTCAGTGACACCTCTGTGCCTCTTCCTTTGGGAGTCTATAACCATCGTTCCAGCACGTGTCACTCACAGTGGGTATTGCTACCAGTCGTACTGTTATCCAACTGTTTGATTTGAGAGTTTTATTAAAAGAATAAAAAAAAGAGAACAATCATATTTAGCTTTATGGACACTTTCCTGTAATAAGACTTTTCCAGATGTGCTGCCCCTTGATGATGCAAGCCACAAAAGCATGTTTTATCATGACATAAATACAAAGCAAGATGAAAGTCATGGAAATGCCTGTGTGTTCTTCTCTTAACACAGCTGTATTTGAGTTGTTTTTTTGCATCTGTCAAGCATAAATCAAATGGGGGAAAACAATCCTCAGAAGTCATCCATTCCTTGATAGAGTCAGTGCTTTCTGTCACAAATATTAGTCTTTGTCAAGAATTGTTCTCCACTATAAATTTCCACTTCCCTCATGCACGGAGAGGTTAAGTTAAATGTTATTAAGGCATTTCCAAGCCTGGACTGGGAAGTTCTGAAAGTTGCTACATTTATTGATCTGCATTATGAAAGATTAAGTAATGAGTACTGTGTAAGGGGAATGCATGTCAGCTATAATTCCTAATTTCTCTTCCCAGCAGTGCCAAAACATTCACAAGTGGCTATGGCCAAATCGCTGATTTGGGCAAGAGGTTTTTCTCCTATTTTCTGGAGACATGGTAATTAGTCATTAGTTTAGGTGTTCCGATGAAACTTCCTAATCAGTGAATACGAATAATTATTGGGTTTAAACTTTTCACACAACATTGTTGGAGCCCTGGCAAGCAGGATATCGTATAAATGACAAACAGGCTGAAATGATAAAAAGTGTTACTGTGTAAGCACAAAATACAGCGGTACCAGGAGAAAGAGCAGCCAGTTTTTTCTGACATTTCCCAAGCAAAGCGCTACTTGCGGCGAGCCCTCGGCTGCACATTACCTATATCCTGTATGAATGAATCCCTTTCTTGTGTGGTTGTTCAAAGCCAATGTGTCCGTTTCTACAGAAGCACCCACAGGATCACCGAAAACCACATATTCAGTTCTTGTTAATGTCAGCAATGACGTACCAGAGCACGTACTTGTTTGTCCTGTAGAAATACAGGACTTCCACTGCTCGAGCATGAGCCTGCTGCCTTTTTTTCAGATAGAAAGAAAAAAAAAAAAGAAGAAAAAGGTTGTTGACATGAGAGGAAAAACCAGGTTTCCTGTTTGAACTCTGACAGGTACTGGAAGATATGAGTAACATCAAATCTTGGTCTGCTCTAAAGGCAGTCTGTGGTCAGGGGGTTCTCACATTTGTTTGTGTGGAACAGCTTTGAATTGTTTGCAGATACCGCGCAGAAGAAACTCAGAGATCCTTATCGGGGTGCAGGGCCTGTTATGAAATATGTGCGTTTGTGAGTAGGTTACAGGAGATCAAAACGGCTCCAGATGAGATGCCTCACATGCTGTAAATGCGGTAGATGCTCCCGAGATACCTCCGAAAATATCATGTCACAGTGTTGTCGAGTACAGGCAGTGCCACCCTTCTTTCCATTTGTCACTGTGTGGCAGGCGAATGGAGTTTGGGGGATTTTTTTCCAGATCATTCTTTGGTTTTTTGCGTGTCTGTCTGACTGTTCAAATTAAAAACTTTCCTTGGTTATGATTTTCACTAACAGAACTACTCAAATGGTTTCTGGAGGGGAAACCTGCAGCAGGGACAGACAGGGGAGATTCTGTGTGAGTGGTACGGACTGTTCTCCAGCAGAAAGGAAGGTGAAGAGATCTGGATGGGGATGCAGCAGGCAGAGCCCTTGGTGAGCCAACAGGACAGGACTGGGCCACGGCACCCAGCCCAGCTCTGAGAGGGGCTGGTGAGAACTGTACCATTTCTAAAAGACTTCCCAAAGTGCCCTGTCAAAGTGATCAGTCAAAACTGCAGCCAAAGCCCCATCTCCCTCACAGCACAGCCAAAGGGATACTGCTTCCTCCTGTGTCAAAGATCAACCCTTACAAATTCCTCTTCCCTCACCACTTTGGGCAAAGTCTAACCAGCTGACCAGACACTTTGCCAGGAGCTCAGCCATCCCTGGACCAGGAGCTTGCCCTCCAGACCAGGACTCCAGGTGTGAAGTGAAGAGCTCAAAGGGCCCTCCTTGGTCCCAGCCTTGTGACAAGCAGCTCTCCAAGTCAGCATTTATATCTGCACTCACACACTTGCAATGCCTTCTCCTTTTGACCACCCCAACATCACAGTGCAGTGCCTTTGTATAAAAAGAACTAAGCCTCAATTTCCCCCACACTCTAATGCAAAACACCTCTTTCAAAAACTCTATTAAAAGGTCTCCCAGAGCTCTGCTAAGCCCAGGTGTATCAGGGAACACGGCTCATTCACAGCTCCATGCCAGCTTAATGAGTATTTTAGAGCTGCTTCAGCTCATTCACCAAGGCAAAGCTCTCCAAAACTGTGAATCACAAATTGATGGCATCAGAGCTCTTGTAGCCCAAACTGAGCCCACACAAGGAGCTTCCAACAAAACCAGAGGCAATTGTGCATACACCCCCGAAGCAGGGAACACTGTCCTCCAGGAGGAACACTCTCCTCAGAGAACATTAGCACCTTGATCCGTTACCAGGAGACCACCACATCCCTTCCAACCAATCTATTCAGGGATTCTATGATTTAATTTTATTTCCATTTTTCCAGCTCACACATGGGAGCTGCTTCTACTACAGTCAGTGCCCACAGAAAGCAGGTTTTCACTTTGCAGCCTGTAATGCGCATGGAAGTAAATTGAAAATTAAAACCATTGAATCAAGGGACAGAACAATTCCCTAGAATGACACCAGCCAGTTGCAGCTCAATAACAATTGGAATTTATCTGGGCTAGTCATAAATCCACTTAGCTTGCAAAAGGCTTTCTTGAGCTACTTGTAGCAACTTCTACTAAGCTTGAAGCAGAAAAAAGCTACAAGTTCCTTACAAACCTGATGCACGGCTCAAACCCTCAGAGTACATAGCTGAAGGATCAGAAACTCAGTAAATAATTATCCACTTAAAATACTAAGTACTGTGTTTGTCTTCATTTCCAAGCTAGAACCCTGTCAGATAAACTGATGATTTTCTACATTAATTTTGTAAACTTAGTGAACTAGGAGTTTTCCCCCATGATCCTGGATGGATTTTGCCAGTTGGGTTCTAAGTGCTGGCTCTGGTCCAGAGGACACAAATGGAATATTAACAGTATGTTCCCAATGGTCTGATACTGAAATTCCCCTGGTTAACTTAATATCTGTGTTCAGAGCTTTCATGAACCGCAGCTATAAATCCTCCTGGCACCAAAATCATTGACCATTTACTATTTATTTGATGATATCAGGATTAAGCCATTAATTTTTTTGTAGTAATTCATACCAGTGTCACTCCAAATGGACTTATATAATTAAAAGTACATAAGATGAAAACTAACTCTATGAAGAATAAAAAAACCCTGTAGAACCATAACTAGAAGTAATATTGAATTAATCCAGTATTACATGGTGGCAGGGAAAAATATTGAAAAATGGGAACCCTGGTTGTTTATCTGCAGCACTTCACCCTTATCAATTTACAAGAGTGAAGAGTTTCTCTTAAATACTAATCTATGGCAATTTTTTTAGTAACTTTTGAAGTAAAACTCTTTGAAATAACACATTACAGATCTTTGTTCCTTTGAGTCTCCAAGAACTGATGTGAATTATTACATTCAAAGTGCTGTTCCCATCGACTCAGCCATGTTTTAGCAAATAATAAGGCCAGGTGTGCTCATAATCTTGATATATTTTGAATATTAATGGTCAATCAGGAAGATAATCAAATTTACCCAAGAGATAATCTTAATTCAATTATTTAATATAATTTCTGTTCATTATATTCTTTTAGTACAATTTCAATCAGGAATTTTCCCTTTTTAACTCTTCATGTTTAAATGCTGCTACCAAATGTTTTCTTATTTGAAAATAACAAGAGTCCTCTTCACCTTACTTAAATTTCTTCTTTTCAACTGCTCCTTTTATTTTGGATTTTGAGACAGCCAATAAGGTGCAAAAAGGACTCTGTGTACTCTAAGAAGCTTCATTTCTTATATCCAGACTTTGCAACTGCTCCTTTTATTTTGGATTTTGAGACAGCCAATAAGGTGCAAAAAGGACTCTGTGTACTCTAAGAAGCTTCATTTCTTATATCCAGACTTTGCAACTGCTCCTTTTATTTTGGATTTTGAGACAGCCAATAAGGTGCAAAAAGGACTCTGTGTACTCTAAGAAGCTTCATTTCTTATATCCAGACTTTGCTGGTAACAAACACACAATACAGTCCTGCTCTGAAAATCCCACCATATCACTCAAATTCCACCTGTCAACTGCCACACTGTCTGTGCCTCCAGCTCTGAAATAATATTCATTCATAAACAATATTATCTGATTTTATATTATCAAATACAACATGAAGAGGCCGAGAAACGAAATTGTTTGCTGACTTATTAAAAATAAAAGAAAAATTTAAAAATATACTTTTAACAAAGCAACTCATTTTCAAAGTGCCAAAATCTTTTTGTCTTTTTCTTTTTTTTTTTTTTTTTTAATTCTATACTTTCAGAATATCTAACCACAAGCATTTGAGCAAACTAGAGAAAAGAAACTGTTGGTAATGTTCTGCACGTTTCAAAAGGCAGCAGGATATACACACAGTTTATGTTTCTATCTATAGAGAGCTGCAGGCAAACGTACGGTGGAACAAAGATAGACATCAAGATATATTTGTACCTGCCGCTTGTGTGCCTGCATGGAGATAGATTCTTAATGAGATAAGTAAACAATGGAAACTTTTAAAATTCGTAGTTTTAGTGTGCTCGGCTCTGTATTTCTCTCTTACCTCTTCAGTAATTAATTTTTGTGTGCTTTCCATGAGTTGCAGCCAATCCCAAAGCATCCAGCACTGCTGGGAGAGCAGCTGTGGGCTCTGGGTCTGGCTTTGACCTGCACCAAAGCACAACCAAACATATAAAAG
>VZTH01013612.1:234050-257695 GCA_013397815.1 Aleadryas rufinucha
AGCGCCCGCAGTGCCCGCCCGCGGCCGCCAGAGGGCGGTGCCGGGAGCGGCCGCGCCGCCCGCGCAGCGAGCGCAGCAGGGCCCGGGGGAGCCGGGAGCGATGGGAGCACCAGGATCACCGCCTTGTCCAGAGAAACTGTGGCTACCCCATCCATGGAGGTGCGCAAGGACAGCCTGGACGGGGCTTAGACCAGCCTGGTCTAGTGGAAGGTGTCCCTGCCCATGGCAGGGGGCTGGGATGAGATGGGCTTTAAGGTCCCATCCAACCCAAACCATTCCATGATTCTAACCTAGCTCAGACCACAGCCCTTGAAAGCCACATGACACTGATTATTATTCTTCCTTAAAGGCTTGATCCAGGAGAATCACTGGAATATACTTACCAGAACAGGTAGTGGCAGTATTCCTCTCTTTTCCAAAGAAGAATTCAGAGTTAGCACATGGTTCGGGATTCCAGGAGCATAGGGCCTTACCTCTCCCCAGGTTCAGGATTTCAGGAGCATAGGGCCATACCTACCCCATCCATAAGCAGCATCCTGGCTCCCAAGCAGCAGGCTGTAGGCAACAAAAGGCTGTGCATAAATCCTGCCCCTGATGCTCTTCCCTGGTCTGGAATGTTTCCAGACAGATTGGACTGGAGAAAAGGAACAAGTCTAAGATAAGACTCTTTCTTATTCCTGTTTATTCATCTTGGAGCTTTAGAGGAAAAACATCTCTCCCAAGGGACAATAGTTGCAAAGTGAATTTAATCTCTGAACTACTCTGAAGGACTCCAGCACCCTTCCCTGTGTTCAGGGGAAACTGCGATTTTGCAAAAAGCCTGATCCATCACAACTGTTGCTGGAGAAGTCCTACAAGTTTCAGCCCTTCCACAGAGGCAGAACTTTGCCTACTCGGCAAATCCAGCCAGGGCAGAGGTGGTAAATAACAACCTTAAACGCCAGTGTCGCAATACTCCCATCCTTGCTCAATTGTCACCCAACCTTAGAGACTTCTGCAGCCTGCTGATGCCTTTCTTGTCAAATTTAGCCTGTCCCAGAACTTGAACAGCAGAAGAAAGTGTCCTGCAGGGCTCTCAAGAGTCCCATTTCTAACTTTTAAGGGTCACTGGCTGAGTAGCCACAAGGGATGAGACAGATAACTGGAGATGCCACAGAGGAAGCTCAGAGTGGCCACTAGTCAGCATTGCAGCCTGTGACAGAAAACACATTGTTTCTGCTATGTGGACAAACGGGTTGGACTAATTACCACACATAATCATTATGATTTATGCTCTACAGACATCAGAGTTTTGTCTTTAAATGAATTTATAGAGGAGGAAAAAAAATCACGAAGCTGAATAATCCCTATAATTATATGCTTAAAAATCCTGAATGGAAGAAATTAGGGGACACAAAGGAACACATAAACTAATTATTCCTTGTTTTGCAGCAGACGTATTTCTATGGTAACCACTACGGCCTTCGAAGAAATTAAATGATTTTAAATCAGTCCATTGGAAAAGTCACCCAGTAAAACCACAAAACAAAAAATTTCTCAAATAAGTCTAAAGATGAAGGAAGAAAGCATGTATTTTCCCAGCTGTGGATTATTAGGGCTACGAAACTGTAGTTTTATTAAAACCACTAAATAGGTTCTCTCCTACATGTTATGTGGGAGCTTGATGGGTATGAGCATGGGCACACAGGCATATATGAATGGGTGGGTGTAGAAGAGAGAACTTTCACCTCTTCCATACACCATGTGTCAGTATGGCCAGGTGAAGAGAACACAAGAATGTATGGGTTTTAATAGCTGCATTTTGTGCTTCTTTTTTTTTTTTTTTATGTTGAAAGCTTCGCCCTAATCCTTACAGAACCTCAATTTCCTCTACACCTTTTTGCAAGTATTTATTTAAATATGGAATGTCCCAACTCTGCCTCTTCCATAGGTGAAAAAGTACACTAGGTAGGCAAAAAAGGCACACAATTTTTGTAGACCCACAACACATGAAAAGCAGTGCAGTATTTAGTTAAGACCAAGTTTACACATTTTTTCTCTTGAAATATAGCAAATTAATCAAAAACATGCACTTAAAACCTAAACCAGCCTGTCACCAGCTTTATATTATTTAAGTTTAACTCAGGGGGTGCATTGCCAGAGGAATAATTCAATCAGAATGGCGCACGAAGCAGGCAGGCTCTGGCTCTGTGGGAGGTTCACTTCTTCAGGCTGTGCAGAACTTGTAGCCAAAAAAGACAGTTCATGCACACATGCCTCACTCTTCTTTTGACCACACCACCAAAACCAGTGGCTTCCCCTATCGCATCTGTGGCCATGCTGGCAGCTACAGATAAAGGAGTTAACTGAACAGGCTCATATGAAGGGATCCTCAGGGTTCAGTTAGGAGGAAAGTCCCTGCAGTGGTAGCTGAGGAGCAAGGTTCAGACTTTTTTCACAGAAGTCAGAATTCTTTTCCTCTCTTTCAGGTCTGCTTGGCACTTTTACTGTCACCTTCTCAGATGTCTGCCTGCCTACAGTGCTGTGACCAAAACAGGAACTTTACTGCAGAAAACTAAATTGAGTGCTGTACATGATCTGCCTCTCTCTGCTTGGATGAACTGTCACAAGTAGAAGAAATACCAGGAAACTTCAGTGTCTCAGGCACTAAAAGACTACACATTTCCCGTTTATATCACTTGTTACAGAACAGCCATCATCAGCTTTTCTATTTCTCTGGGATAATTTTTTGCCACAGCTTTGCAAGGGTATAAAGACATGGCACACATCCAGTCACAGTCCAGCAAGAATCATCCCTGCCTTTGGTTAACATAAGATTATTATTATTCTTAATAATAGCAATAACAGTTCCTATTAAAACATCCTGCTGGCTTTGGAGAACAGGTTTCTGTTTTCCCCAGGTTCTAATTTTAGAAGCTTCTGGGGACTATGTAAACATGTGAGCTGGAAACAAACAAAAGAACCATATAGATCACTTGCTGAAAGCCTGGGGTGGGTGGTCAGATCCAAATATCCTGCTGTACTGAAGTCACTGCCCTGGACTTCCACAGAAGAGTGCAGCACAGGGCTATCATGGGTCTGGCTGGGCTACTGCTGAAAAGAGGAGCTTTCCCTTCTGCTTCATCGGGAAATGGCAAATCTGGGACAGATAAAGATGCACTGAAAGCCACCAACACTGGGCAAACGCTATCAGACTGGGGAAAGGCAATGAGGATATGCACAGCCCTGTCTAGAACCTCATCACAGTAAGAGAAACCTGCTCTCATTCGTTGCAAAGCTCCTCAGCTCTCTGTGCCAAGCTGGTTGTGGCCCCGTTCTGCATCTGCTCTGCAAATCTTTGTGCCCACTGCTATGTTTAGAAAAAAATGTAGTGGTAAAATGTTCATTTTGCATTTATAGTAACAGCTTTCTTCAAAAGATAAAACAGCTTTTCATACAGTGAAATGGATCTCCAAAGTCAAACTTGTTCACATTTCATTCTTTTTCATTAATCCAGAGGAAAAAAACCCTACATGACAATTTGCATCACACTTCTAACAGACAGAGGATCTGAAATATCTTCATGAGTTAGGTTTTTGTGGATCTTGATTCTTCAAAGCATTTAAGCAGGAGCTTAATTTACTATGAGTAAGTTGCATGTGGCTCCAGTGGGACTATGTATCTGATTAAAGAATAAATGTAGTTGTCTCTCCAGATCAATGCCATAATTTACTCCTCATTGAGTATCAGATAGACCTTCATAGTCTCCTCAATAAACTCATGCAGTGCAAAACACTAAGTGATCCAACTTACGAAACCAAGCACACACTACTGGAAATCTATACCAGGATATATATTAACATTACTGTTTAAGTATTTAATTTCTATTAAATTTCCTAGTCAAATAAAATCCTTGCTTTTTTCCCAGAACTCTGTATAAAGAGCTCATAAAAGCAAGCCTCAGCTTGTCCAACAATGTCTTGACAAATTTCAGACACCAAAAAAACCCACCAAAAAAGCACAAACAGACAAACAAACAAGCAACCACAACCAAAACCCATTCACTTATCAGGTCAAACCCTACAACAGATTTTGGTTTTGGGACAAATTTTCAAGACCATGGAGAATAACTTAAGGTATTTAAAAGAACACAAGAATTTTGTAAGCCAGCTGCAGTGCATAAAATCAGACATTGGGGTTGCTTTTGTTGATAGTTGGTGCTTTGGACACGTGTTCCTTCATCTGCACTTCAGGGACCCTTATTCACTTGGCTCCGAAAGTTAACGCATCCATCAGAGGAATGATTTAATGGCCTTCACAGCCAACAGTGACCCTACAGGAAGAATAAATGAGTATGTGTTGTTAGCTGAAGGCGAAGGCATGTTTTGCACACATGATGTCACTCTTGCAACTCAGGAAGAACTAATTGCTCAGCTTGTTGTAAAGTCTCCTACTCGTTGGGTTCCCTTGCAAATTATAGTCGTCTGGAGAGCTGCAGCATGTCATCAGCACACAACAATGTTGTCTGAAGCGTAATTAATATCTGTCTTTCTTTTTAAGTTCCTTATTTACCCTCTTTCCCCCATGACAAATATGTTAATGACCTCTCCAAAACCCACAAGTTGTCATTTTCAAAGAGCCCCCGTCTTTCTGCCTTGAGCTGAACACTTCAGATTAAATCACGGTGAGCCTGTTCTTGCCCCCATTAAAGCTATTGAGGGTTTTGTCAGTGACTTCAGTGTAAGCAAACTCTCACAGTCTGTAATGGGAGCGGGACCACAGACCTATTTTGCTTTGCACCTTCAGCTAGAGGAAAAAAACAACCAACACACCAAACAAACAATAGGCAGGGATTGCCTCACAATTTTGCAGGATTTGGAGTTGAATCCAGGGTCCAGAGCAACATAAGGATCATCAGACCATCCAGTTTCATGGGCTGAGAAGTTTGTGTTGGGTTACAGGGTCTTAAAAGGCCACTTGTTTTGCCTTTGGTTCTGATTTTAGGAGTGGGTTTTTTTATTTTTGAGGTTATTTTCAGTCATATTAACTGCTTACCTGATTCTCTGTAAGTACTTATCTGCGAATGGTGAAATACTGCCCAGAGTTTAATACAGGTGCATGTGAAAAGAAACATATAGAAGATTTATTCAGTAACAGCAATAAATGTACTGGTAGCCCAGACCAGTACTGGGGAACATTTTGACACCAGCTTATAAAGTACTGCTCACACTCATAAAGGGCTTGGATAATTCTGAATGTGTGTCCATTTTTTGGTGTGTGACTTTACAAATGAGTCAGGTTTACAAATAATAAATGCATTTACACTAAAACCAGAAACAGGATCTTCTATATTCAATTACCCACATCTGTATTCTACTTTTCTTTTTCATTAAAAAAAATCCCCTGAATAAATCATCTGCCATACAGCAGAAAACTCCATACAACACAAAAAGAGGTCCTATTTCCACTACTACTCAGCTGTTAGTTTCAGATGTAAATAAAGCATTTCCTTTTCCAAGAGTTAAACACATGGCAATTCCCCATGCTGCATTTTTCAAGTTTTCACATGTTTCTATCCTTCCCCACTTAGCAAGGTAGAATTTCTGGAATTCTTAGTGTATTACTAATATGAATGTACTTGCAGGTAGGAACTACAAGATACATTATAAATCTCTTCTCCTTTTGCACACAGAGCTGAAAAATAGAGGCTCAGACCCCCTTTTTCTATTCCAAAATATGTGCTATAAACAAGTTTCAGCTGAAGTGCCCCTCTTCTATTGATCTAGAACTTTTCAGACCCTCTGAGGATCAGGACTGGAAGCAGATATTCATCCCTAATTCCAGTTCTGCCTCAGTAGAGATGCATTTGAGGATGAACATGGTCCCCAAGGGACACTGCGAGGTCCATGCACTGCTGTGGTCTCAGCTAAGGAGGGGAAAATTTTACCTTGACTGGAGCACCGTTTTCCCAGCACCTTTCCCCCAGACAGGAACATTATTCCATCCTATGAGGTTGCCAATGAGAGCACCGAGGCCAGTGCTCCAAGAGAGACCTGAAACCCCAGATTATCTGGCAAGCATAAAGTACACAGAGCCCACACCTCCCCTGATGCTGCAGGCTGTGATACAGAGTCTCAGTCCTGCTGACCAGGGGAAGGAAGCCCAAGGTCTGTGAGCACTAAAGTACAATATTCTAAAAGCCACATGCTGTTTACATTTGAAAAAAACTTTTATATTACATAGGTAGAACAACATAAAGCAAGCACAGTATATAAACATTGCTGAATGACAGGCAAAATCTGTTTCAGCAGAATGCTTATTTTTAATGACCTATATTGATTCTCATTCCATCATGGTTTAATGTGTTTCTTCAGCATTATGTAAAAACCCTCCTACATTCATCATTTAATAACGATAACCCCACTCCATTTAAAAGCATGCATAAGTTTATAAAGTCTGCCAGACAAGTCCAGTGGATTTTAATGATCTTCTCTCCTAGCAATAAATGGAGAGCTCACAGAATAGGGGCTGTGATTCAGGATTCTTGGGTTCTGGTCTTCATTTTGCAATACCATTGCTGCCAAACTACACTTGACACCTCTGTGCCTCAGCTTGCCTAGTTCATAAATGGGCCCAGCAACACCTGTCACACGCTGTTAAAAGGTTAAGTTAATTGCTGCTCATAAATCATATTGAGAGCCTTGAAAAAGAGAAATATATATATATGCAAAGCAGGTGTGATGTTGTAATAGGATTGCACTGCTTTCAGATACACTGTTTAAAATTAAATTCTTGGAGATTCATACCCCTGGTATCGCTTTACTACCCATTAGCATTAAGGATTGCTTCCAGAACATTCAAAACCTGCCTACAATGTTTGTGCAATTCAAGACAACGTTACTATGACGTTCACAGCGGAAGACACTGGAATAGAAACAATTTTCCCTATCCATCTCCTGTTGGAGTGGAGTGAGTTTTGCATCCATTTCAAGGGCTGTGGGACCCAAATCTATTCACCATTTCTAATCAGACTGGAAAAGCAACACTGCCACTTTATAAGACACAAATCCTACATTTAATAGCTCTGTCACAAACAAATGTTTCCCCTCCTTCCTCTTAACAAGCACATTGGGTGGCTGAAGGATTTAAAATTAGGCACCTTCACTTTGGGAAGTGTTTTGAGATCTGCCAAGTACAAAGTAGACTGTCAAGATTACCACTGTGATTTTTTTCCCCCCTCTCCATGAATTAGTTGCTATGAACTCCAGCTGCTTTGTGGACACGAAGCAGATTGGGAGGTTAGGAATGAACACTGTGCCTTTCAGGGTGTCATACACAGAAATGGAGTTTGCAGTAGCAGAAATAGGATAAAGCTATGAAATTTGGATTAGATGAGAAATTCGCTATTTAGACTTCAATGATTTTCAAAGCATCAGTTTTACTTCTTCCCACTAGAAAGACAAGGGAACATTACAAACTTTCAATCCATGCCCAGAATACTGCAGAATCCAGTCAAGCTGTCTTTTCTTGGGCTTTTGGCTCAATTTCAGCTCTAAGATAGAGCCAAAGCAGATAATTTCCGTGCCTTTTCCATGTTGCAGTGAAGTGGCACAAAAAGCAATAAAGATTCAGGGAGATGCCCACAGCAATATGACTCCATTCCTACACATCTCTCCCACTGCTCCCATGGGTTGAACACTCCCTGTGCTCCGGGCTGTGTATGTGACCACAAGTGGACCTTCGGAGGAGAGAGGACTTGAATCCCTGCTGAGCTGTTCCATCCTGGTATGATTTCCAACCACACAACTACGACAAAATCCCAGACAATGAGACTCATCCTTCAGCCCTGCCCGGGGTACCAGGGATCACCAGCTCCATTCCCAGAGCAGCTCACTCGCTCTCCCACAGCTCGTGTCCAACAGGCGGGTGACAGATTAGTCTTTTCTTTAACCCTTTCAAATTGAACTATTTCTGCTTCTTTCACTGGGTATGCTTGATCAGGGAAACCTGAGGTTTACTGTGGTGTCCCTGCCCATGGCTGGGGGTTGGAACAAAATTATCTTTAATGATCCCTTCCAACCCAAACCATTCTGTGATTCAGTGGGGTTTTTTCCCTTAAACATTACATGTCGGAAAATTATATGAAGGCCTCTTAACATTTAACGTCTTAACATTTTAGTAGCCACTTACCACCAAATGAACAAAGCAAGCTACAGGAATTCATTATAACTTAGATCATGTTTGAAATCAAAAGGAGAAGCAGTTACCTGGATTACCCAAATCTGAAGCAACCAGATTTTACAAGAAGGGGCCTGGATGCTGAATAGAGCCATCAGTGGGCTGGAGAATGTAAACAGGGAGAGAGGTAATATAAATAATCCATGACTGGAGGATTCGGCCCCCATTTGGGGGCAGAACACTGAAACTATAATTGCTCCTGCAACTGATGAATGAAAACAATTACTCATTTTATTTAAGCAGTTGTTAGTTCTGCCAACACAAGTTTACAAAAGTCATTAGTCAGACTGCTCATAAAATGAAATAATAGAGAGGTTTGATTTTTAAAAAATCATGCGATTATAAAAGAGCCCAAAATGGATAAAGACGTTCAGGCATTCTCTTCCTATCTGGTTCAGACAACAGGGACCTTTTTTCCAAGCTTTTCTTTGGAGTAATGAAAACCAGAATTTTTACTATGATTTTTTAATGAGATAGAGAGCAAGCCAAGCCTTGGGACTGCAGGAGCACGGACTTTATGGCTTCTCACATGGATGGGGATAAAATTTAGGATGCTGGAGCAGTGCAGGCCTGGGCAGAGGCTGCTGGGAGTGAGGCTCAGCGCCTGCTGGGGCAAGGCCACACAGAGATCCAAGGGCTGGCTGTGGAAGGAGGCCAACTTGAGCACAACAGGGGCAGGAGGAGGGGGAAAGGCTGGCTGAGCTCATCCTGCAGCAGGATGGAGGGGCACGGCTGCCCCGAGCCCCCTCCCCTGCCAGCGCTGCAGGGACAGTTGGCTCCTCGGCCAGGGCCGGGTGCCCGGTGAGCGCCCACAGTCCTGCCAACCCCACAGCATGAAAACCAGCGAGAAACAGTTTGCTTCTGCGCATTTAACCTTCTCAGGCCCTGGCAGGAGTCTCCTCAGCCGCTAAGACAAAGAGCAAAGAGATATTTTACGCCCCAAACACTCAGTGCCTGAGGGGAAGAGGGGCAAGGATGGGTCAGCAGGGCAAGATGTGCAGGGGAATGGGATTGGACTTGGCATTCCCACTGCCTCCCCACTGCGAGAGGCTTTTGGCATTAAGAGTGATGACTGGGGGGAAATTGTGCTTTCCAATACCTTAAAATAAAAAGGATTTATAAAACTTTTCCCCTTTCCTGGGGAGCTACAAGGAGTAGTTCCAGGTTCACCTCACAACTATTCGTGGCATCAAAAGCACATTCATGAGATCAGACAGAGCTACAGCAGGAACAGCAGTCGAAGAAGAGCACATGCCTCTTACTATTACTTCTAGAGAAAGCCATGAATGTACCAATATTTTGGAATGCTGAAGTGCCACTGACAGAAAAATGAGAAACAAAGCACATAACCAGGTTCTGGTGGAAGCTGGAAAGGGCCCCGTCCCAAACCTTTTCTGGATTCAGATATACATTGTTTAACCACGAGAAAAGAAAATTTTTATAGCAGATATTTCTATTGTAATAAACAAGTTGGTCTTGATGTAGTCTCTAGATGGTCCAGGTAGTCTCTGTATGTGACCTATCATCAATATTGTCTGGATGCTACAATCTCTGTTCTTTTCACCCCTGTATTTAACATTTGAAAGTGATCGTGCTCATATTTTCTTAAAGAATATGGTATATTGTTACAAAATGCACTAAGACAGAACAGTACACCAGACATCCACAGCAAGACCCTCACAGAACACAGAAATCTTTTTGCTCCTTCCGATCAGGGGTGCAGCACACCAAGAGGTGAGGCACACAGTGCTTACAGCTGCTGCTGTAGCTTCTTTTTGGCTAAATGGGATGTACATGCCTCCGGGGAAAACAGCCAAAGCTTTTACAAACCTCTTCTCTGTCTTGGCTTATGACACTTCTTTCTATGAAAGCTGCCACAGTGTATGGTCACGCTCTAGACAAGAAAGCACCAAACTCCTGCTAGTTTACAGCCCCTAAGGAGAGGCACCATCCCAGACTGAGTGCAGAGGAACAGTTAAACAGGGGCATAGCGAAATGACACAGAATTAACACCTGTGAGCATATGAGCTCACTACAGCAGATACATGTTCCAATGTGACAGATGCCAGGCATAAAGTGGACTGATTTGTTTTGAAGATCACAAATTATACTGATAAACATATACATGTCAATGATCTGGGGGGGAAAAAATGGCCTTTAGAAGAGGAGAATTTAGCTCAAGTTAAATTCTTGCTTCAGTTCACAGGTTAGAATTTTATTTTACTTCAAATGCTTCTTCATATGAACAAAAATACCTTGTACAGAACCCAGGAAGGTTCACACTGAGCTCAGGAGATCTTGTGCCATTAGAAATGGATAAACTCAACTTTCCCTTGCTTTACAGTTGTGTGATCCAATATCAGTATTGAAAGAGAGGCTAAGAAATTTTAGTTTCTCTCTAACTTTGTACAAGCAACATCTAAACTTCATTTTTCTAATATGTGAAATGAAAACACATCTCTTCACTGCAAAGTACCTAAAGAGCAGTGGGTGGGAAGAGCTTCACGGATGTGCAGTCAAAGGAAAAAACCCAAGTCTTAGACTGAAGCCTTGTGCACCACCCTGGCATGTGGAGAGGCTCATGTAGTTCATTTATAAGAGGGGCAAAAACTGGGATCCAGTTGTTCATTCAGCAATTAAAATTGCTGCTGAGGAAGAGGCATTTCTCCAAAGCCATTAAAAATTAGAGCATGCATAGAGTTTGCATTCAGCATAATGTGAGGAATTCCTGATCTCCTTGAGCTCCATGCACACATTCTTTTTGTGCTTCTGTTCAATGTGCCTCTAACCTTCATAAGCTAGGTATTTTTAATTCTTTTTAAGCAGAAATTACAGTTAAGCAGAGATTAATAGCATGAAAATTTGATGTGTTTAATGGTCATAAAGAGACTTTTACAGAGTCTAAACAAGACTAATTAATAAGTAAATGCAGCTCAATATTCTTTGCTTCAGCTAGACCATCTCAGATATCACAACAAATACCTTTAAGAAAGATGCTTCATATTGTTCCACCATTTCTAAATGGTGGGTACTGCTCAAGAAAGTCTCTCCATAAGTTATTTCCCCGACTGGATTTCCATATGTCATATGCTTAGAAGCAGAAAAGAGAATTTCTTCCATCCTTCTGTTTGAGTAAATCCCTGTGAATCTCTTTTGTCTGCTTGGATTGCCGGGAAGAAGCATTGAATCTCCTCAGCAGTGTTTTAGTTGGCTCTGTGAGAACATGCTCTCATCACTCCCCTTCATTCTCTAATGTATCTTTCCAAAATCATAATGCCTATTTCTCTAATTACTTTATTTGGCAGCCTGAAAATAAGGGATAATTACAGTGTTCTCTATTAGCTTGTAAGAAGGACAGAGGACTAGATCCTGAGGAGGAAGGAAAAATGAGACGAGTAGGTCCTGGTTATACTCAAATAGGAGTTTCCAGAGGAAATGTGTGGTTGTCCACGAAGGACTTCAAGAGCAATTTTCCTTTAAACCAATACTGAACCAATACAAGACAACAGAGGCACAGTGACAACGCCACATTCCCAAATGAGATGTTGAACAAATGTCTTTACCACATGTGGTCATTAAAGATTTGATGTCAAGATGAAAGGTGTTAACCTTGGAAACCTGGCCAGACTCCAACATAGGTAATTACATTCTGCCTCCCTGAGCAGTCTCTGTAGAGTTCCAGCTGGACATTTCAGCCCTTGAACCGTTATGTAGCCTTGCTGTGAGTGGCTCAAGAAAAGGACTGTACAACTCAACAACATTCTGTGTCAACAACTCATATTATGGAGATGTAAACTTCAGAGTGGTAGCTAATCATGCCACAGAAAAGTTATTTGGGTTACTGTGCATCACTTCAGCCCTTTCACACCCAAGCAGCTCTAGGAATGCCATGAAACCTACAGTGCACATAACTTTTGTGGGACAGACCTTCTGAAAAGGAAAAAATATTGTACCTTCACTCACAGGTGAAGGTACACAGGTCTTGCTTTGGAAGCAGCTCATAGAGACAGGTGAAGGTTGCTGTTCTACTGGAATTGTTCAAGTTTGCACTGTGTCACTATTTCTCATGGAAGCAGTCCTGCTTGGATTTGTGAGTTGTGGGAAAATTTTGCAGAGTCTCGTGACACCGCTACCAACTGTGAACGCGGCATTTGCAGCCTGGTTGCAGCACATTCAGCGCTGTGGCACTGAGACCTGCTCTGCAAGCAGAGCATTTACAATTCCAGACACCCTTCTCTGGGAGGATTCCCTAGAGGCAGATCTGCATGGCTGGGCAGATGCTCCCTTCCACCCGTGTCCCTGGGTACACGCCCTGGCCCCGCACCGTCTCTGTTCCAGGAGGGATGTGCATGCACAGCCACCCCCCACACGCACTAATTTCCTCTGCAAGGGCATCAGGGCGTGCCTGGGGATGGGAGCTGGGCTGCACCCCGAGGGGTGCCCAGCAGGTTTGGTGTGGGACCAGGGCAGTGCTGAACTGCAGCCGCTGATACCATTGCCTGCTTTCAGAGGGCAAGCAGAAAGCAGCACTGAGGGTATTTTGCATGAGTTTCCCAAGTGTTGATGAGATTGTTATTACCATATGTATCTTTTCCTTACAAAAGGGAATCATATTTTAGCTCAAGCAGACAGGATTCCTGAGAGTCCCATACTGAAAAATATAGACTACATGCAAAAACCCCAATGCAGAGACTCACTGAAGTCTGTCACGCACTGATTTAAATATAAGTGACTTCAAGGGCTGCACTCTCAGACATATCACAGGAAATTGTTGTAAAAAGAAAATTATTGACCATCTTACGAATACAAGAGTAGATAGAAGTAAACCCTTATTTATGCAAAAACCCCTAAGCCTATCTGATCTCATATTGATGGCCATTCTATCTTAGATTCATTTTGTAAGACCTTTAATAAAACTGTGCAATAACCAGAGCTAAGCATGATAGCCTAGGTTGAGTTTCTGACATTGCAAAGAACAACATGGTTCATATCCAGAAATTTTCCCAGTGCTCAACATGCCACTTATCAAATTCCCTTCAAGCATTCATCACACCCATGCAAATAATTTATTCTTCCCCACAGAAGCTTTGTGTTTGATCACAATGACAACTTACTGCTTCTACTCTGCATCACATATATTATGGAGCTTCACACCCCAGAGCAAGAGCTAAATCACATCGAGGAAACCTATTGAGGTGACCGTCCATTCCTGCAGTCCTTGCACACAATTACACCTCATGAACTCACAAAGATTTAGTTATGTCAACATGGTCTGCAGAACCAAGACCACGCTTCTGAAAAATGAGTTGTCAATCCTGGAAAGGACTAACATATTAGGAGATAAGCAAATGCCTAGCTCAAGATTATTGTTACAAGCAAGGCACTTTGATTATAAACTACATTTTTGTCATTTAGGAGTCACCTGTCCTGCGAATACACAGGCACTAATAATTTGTCTACGAAATCCCTGGGAAACCACAAACAGGTTTTAGAATCTGCTGATCAGGGTAAGTAGTCTGTCAGAATAGGTTTAGCAAATAAAAGAAATGCAAAATACTGAAATGTACCTAGAGGACAGAGTCTCCTAGCTGAGTAGGGTTGTAGGCTGAGACCCAAAAAGCTGGTAATTTGGGATGGAATAGCTTTTACAAATCAATCAGTGCAGAAAGCCAACATCACACGACTTAGGCATTTACCAGGCAGTGTTTGACAGCAAGAAACAAGCTACAGCACAGAAAATTTCTGTGTATTTTAAGCCTCCATCCCAAACTGACTCCTCATACAATTCATCTGCAGGCTGTAATTTACTAAATCCATCTGTTGTTCCTACAGCTTGCTTTCTGGAAATTCTGCATTTCAAGGGTCTGCTTGTTAGAGAAGGTCAAAGAGTAAAGCAGGCCCTTTCATTTTAAGTGACTTGAAAGAAAAGGAAAGGAAATTTATATTTAGAAATAGCAATGATTAACTGGGGGAAATATATTAGAGTATTAAAATAAACGACATAGAATAGCTCTTACTTCCAATTAGGCTGACTTTACTTCAAGAAAAATATTTATATACAAATATAAAAAGCTGAGGAATGCTAACCTATACTAAGATGAAAGCATCTCATAACATAATTCATGTTTAGCCATTAAAATGGGGGATCACATTTTTACATACTTTTTCTTCTTGTCCTTCTAAAGTCTCTGCTTCTGTGCTTTCTTCTCTAATCACCAACTTTTCACAGCTTCTCTTTGTTAGCAAACCGCCTATGGCAACTGCACACCTTCCACATCTCCATAGCCTTCAGAAAGGCACCATCTAATGCTAGTGCATCATTGTGGATCAGAATAGATTCACCACAGAATTAAGGAAATAAACTCACATACAGTCTAAAACTGAAGGTCTCAAGAGCTAAAGTCTGGACCAGGGTCCACTAAGATGTATTTTGTATTCCTGACTGTATTCAGGGCTTCTGTTTTCAGCCCACTTACTGGATGATATAAAGAACACAAAAGCCATTTTAAAAAACCAGAGGAGAGCTATGGGTATCTCCTGAGCGCACACCATGGACAGTGAAGTGCTGGTGGTGCAGTGCAGAGCCACACAAGACAGCTCCAGTCACCCCAAGAGCCCCAGCGAGTGTGTCCAGCCCCTGGGGACAACACTCAAGCTTGTTTAAACCACTGAGCTCACTCATCACTGATGCTGTAGCCACCATCAAAGGGAAAGAAGGGAGCCCTGAGAGCCCTCCCTAAACCCTGTGCAGCTGATGCTGTAGGTGCCAGGTGTTCACTTCCACCTGATGAGTTAAAGGTGCAGCACAGTTCCAGATGCACTTCAGGGCTGTGGTAGGGACCATGGTCACAACCTTAAAGGGGGCAATGACTAACACCATACAGAGTAGATACTGGGGGAAAACGTAATTCATACAGCTGGACTCCAACCAGGAGACTAAAATCACCCTCTGTATGAGTGCAAAAGTCTCCCAGGACCCCCTGACTGGCATGAGTAGTAGGCTGTCAGTCTCAAACACATCCTAAGCTCGCGTGTGCTAACGTCATGCGAGAACACAGGTGCAATCGTGACTCATAAGAACCCGTGTCACCTACTGAGTCACCAAAACCACTCCTTGCAGCATGGGTTTCCTTGGAGTCCCCTTTGTAAGCCCTGCTTAGGCCTGACCCTGTTTTGCCTATAAGATTTAACACGATGGGAGTCAAAAGTCATATGATGCAATGAGCTGCAGTTTGTTTGTTTTCTCAGGGGCTCCCCCTCCCTCCAACAGCAATCCTACCGAAAGGCCTTTGTCTAAGCAGTAGAATAAGGAGCACAATACAGTGTTTGCATTTACTTATAGAAGACCTACACCAGCAGCTCCTCTCAAGGCTCTGAAGTCAGCTCCAGTACAGTTACTTGGCCTAAGTTCATCTAAACTAAATGGGCTGACTTGGTTCAAATGTGTTGCACAACCAAATGATAAAATTTGGCGGGGGGGCGGGGAGGAAGGGGAACGACTGGTGATGACACATGTATTTAACACTGCATGTCTCCTCTTTCCAGATTAGGAGGAGCTGGCAGGCTTCAGTCTGTACACATGCCAGCAGCGGATGTCGGCACATATACAACACTTTTCAGAACAACATACTGTTGAAACATGTAGTTCAACTCCAAGGCACCCCTTCTGTTCAGTTAGCCCAAAACAGCTATTAGAATTGTCTTGCTTAATATGGTAGGATTTGTAGCACAGCTTTTAATGCTGCTTTAATCTGGTCTCTTTATAGCCACTTCGGAAGCGCTGAGGAGTTGGTAGGAGCAGCCCCGCTGTGCTTTGCACAAGGTCCCCCACATCCATTTGAGCTGGGGGAAGTAACAAACCTGTTGGCAAGAGGGAAATATCGAGGATAGAGGGGGTGTCATGAATGATACAGGAATATAATCCTCTCTTCCACTTTTACGTGTCCTCACTTTCCTTTCATTTTTCAGTCTGAAGTACAGAAAAGCACGATGCTGACAAGCTCACCCTGGTTCATTGTCAGTGTGTCTTGAGAAAGTCATCAGTAAAGATCTGAAAGAAATAATGTGTGCAAAATAAATAAAAATATACTCCAAGTCAGAAATGAAATGTTCTGCATTCATCAACAGAAAGCTCTGCCTTGATGACTTCAGTTTTTAAAATAAGTTCAGTTCTTTCCTCCTTTTCCTTTCAATAATTTTGGTGTGAACATTTATAAATTCAGCATCCCCCCAAATCCCATATTCTTTTTTCTGCTTCATTTACCCCTTCATCTCTTCAATTATTTTATTCTTTATCACCAACAATCACTAACAATCATTTAAAAAAAAAAAAAAACAGTGCAGAAAAAAACCCATCTTTTGGTGTGGGTCTGGAGTGATGCTGGATGTATCAGAAGTGGCCAATGCATCCCATGTCACGTGGGTCGATTTTAGACATTGGAATAATTTTCCTTCAGTTTCTGCTCTGGTCACTCCATCCCACCACCATTATCCTGACAATTTCCCTTTAGTCTCACTTCCTAGCAGCTGCTTCCTTTTCACTCCCCTTTTCTTTCTGCATGGCTCTGGCACTGGGGAGGAGTTGGTCAGACTGCAAAGACTCAGGGAGGGCTCCCTGCCATGGGACTCAAATGGGTGTTCGTGTAAGGCAGGAGCCGCCAAAGCCTCCAGCTCTGTTCTGCACAAATTTGATGTGCTAATGTGGGGATCACAGAGAGAGCTGCAGCCAACCCTTTCTCCTTTTCCTCAGCAGCACCAGTCCCTGCAGGTACCTCTTGGTGAAGCAGCCTCTGGTTTGGGTCTTGTTCCTGCTACTGTCCTCTCAAGCATCCAGAGAGGAGCAGTTTTCCATTCAGATGTCCCAGGTCACCACAACTAAAATCAGTTTCACTGTCTGCCACTCACTTCAGCAGTTCATTGCTGCCATCCAGCCCCATTGTCAGCAATGATCCTCATTCTCATCTACCTAATCCAGATTTTTCCAAATTGTTCTTAAAATTTCAAAATTCATCATAGAATCACAGAATCATTAAGGTTGGAAAATACTTCCAAGATCATCGAGAACAACTTTCAACTGAATACTGCCATGCACACTAAATCATATTCCAAAGTGCCACGTCAACTTGGTTTTTTGAACATTGCCAGGAATGGTGACTCCACCACCTCCCACTAACTCTTTTAACACTAGAGCTGTCCTTTAGAAATAAGCTCACTCAGGTGAAAGCAAGCTGGGGAGTGCCTATGTGTGAAATTACACTGCCCTGTCTGATGGAACACCTTTGGTGGGAGATACACAATGAGGGAAGAAGCAGTTGGAAGATGGAACACCACCTCTCAACTAGGCTCAGTTGCAGCCTGAACAGCATGTCTGAGCAGAGCCTGAGCTAAAAGAACAATATTTGGATTTCTCCTGTACTTTGTTCCATCCAATGTTCAAACAGGAATCCCAGGACAAAGTGTACTCTATGTGAATTGTAGCAAATGCACAGAGAGAGGCTACTTCCACTGGGTTATAAAGATTTGCTTAAAATGTAAAGGACACTTTCAGAGAAAAAAGGAGCCCTGTACCTTGGTTTGGGAAAAAATCAAGTTTTATAGAGCCAAAATCAACATACTTTTCCCTATAGTTTATGGGAAAATGGTTGTAGAAGAAATGAGTGTGATTCTGAAAATCTGTCTTCATGGATCCTTTTAATTTAGAGGCATGAGTCATCGGAGCAGGGACTCCTTGGATGATTGTGTGACCACAGGATGCAGCCCTGGAAAAGTGTTTTTGTAAACAAATAAACATGTTCCTTCCTGTTTGAAACTCAGATCTTTCAGCATTGGGCAAGCGCCTGAGAACCTGAGAGTGAGAGTAATAAGAAATATTAAATGCAATGCCAGTTGCTTGGTCCAGTTCCAACAGCAAGAGGTGAACAAAACACACAGGGTAAAAAATAGATTAGTCTTTTAAAGTCCTTTAATAATCTGAAGTGTTATTGGTATCAGGAACAAAGAAAAGACTTGTTAAGTGAAAATTGCCTGAAGAGATGATCTTACAACCTGACAAAACCAGAACAGAGGGTAAAAAAACAAAAATTGGGAGATTTGATGATGGCTTGTGCCATACACACAGGGAGTGATCCAAAGATCACAGGCTCCAAAATGGATTTCACACTACGGCTTTTGACATCCGATGAAATCTTTTGAGAGAGATTATCCTCTTTTCCTGGAGAAAGCAGGATGCTGGCCCCAGTCAGCATCTGCACTGCCTTTGCTACTTGACTCCCAAAGGGGGAAAATGGAGTCTTCAGTCCTAACAGCTGGAAACATTTCCAGAAAAGCATGTAGATAGTCAAAAGCAACCTAAATATTGCAGTGTCAGGGAGTCAATTTTCTGTTGGTAGTTTAAAAGCAAACTTCTGGCAGCTGTCAGGGAATCCTTTAAGTACATTTAGATCAATGCACGAAGTCAAATAAACACTTAAAATCCCTCAAGATGAAGATGGGCAGAGTGAATCCAGTCAGGAAATGGCTGAGCCACTGCTTGACCCTTTTTTCTGTCACAGACCAACCAACCTGGAGGATGCTCCAACCCAACCCCAAATCCTGCTGTATCTGGGCACACACCAGCGAAGGAAAGGCGATATGGAAGAGAGAACACGAGGCTTGTCCCTGGCCTCAGCTGGGTCGGGATGTTTCGGTTGCAAACGATAGATCTATTTTACGTATTAGAGCTTGTCTAGACTAAGGAAATGTTCCTGCTATGACTATGCTGAGGTAATTACACCAGTGTAAACCCCTTTGGGCAAAACAGAGCTTTCAGTGGCCTGATTTACGCTGGTCACTTGCCAGGATTAGTTCAGCTGGTACCAGCCTGTCCTCCAGGAGCTCCTGCTCCCAGCTGGAATCCCGCACAGAAGTTTTCATCCGTCTCATCTGAAACGTTGGCACTGCCAATCTATCAATCAAGCCATCCTTATGGGATGGTTGTGCAAATGTTTTTCTCCAAAAGAATGGTAAGTATTTAGAAGGCTCCTCTGTTAGTGGAGAATTGATTAATAGGCTACCAAAAAAAAAAAAAAGCTGAAATAAATCTGGGTTTAAATTAAATCATATTTGGATTTGTATATGCATATCAGAGAAACATGTTTGCTGCAAATACAATGAAATAGAAAAGCTGATGTAGGATGTTTAACCTGCCAGGGGTAGATGTGTCCCTTACCCACATTAAATGAATTGTCTGTGAGGACAAAATGTGTCCAAACAGAGTAAATTGGGAGCTATTTCAAACTGATCAATTCAATTTAAAAAAAAAAAAAANGAAAAATTAATTTTAAAAAAAAAAAAAAAAAAAAAAGCGCCCCTAAATTAAATAAATCCAAGGAAGGCATTTTTAAAGCACAGAGGTGGAGCCCTAGCCTAGGAGAAGTCAGTGGCAACATTTACATTGACTTTAAAGGAGAGGCTTCACTTACTCTAACGTGTAAAACCACACAGTGCTGCTGTGCATAGCATGGTACAAAATACATGTGCTGAGTTTCACACACAGCATTCAGGGAACATGTTGATAAATGCAGGATGAGGAACAGGCGGACTAACAGACAGACTTGGTTATATTTTAATCTGTTTTACTGTTACCTGCAGGTGTTACAGTTAAAATGTTCTAAAAAGTTACTATACACCTTTAATTCTAAACAGTTACTGGAAGGACAGCTAGAAACTTTAGTAGTAAAGCAAACATGCTCCTTTAAAATTTTCCTTATTAAAAAAAAAAATTAAAAAGGAGAGGGGGAAAGTATGTCTGAAGCACAAAGATGACATCAGAAAAGTTCCTCAATTCACAGATGGCTGCACCTTTCAAAAAAAATTAAAACAGGAACCCTAGATTGATTTAATCACCCATACAAGCGAAAAAACGTAATGAAGATATTTAGTGCCAAATTGGTTTCTTGGGACCTTTTCCATGTAAATAATACAAATCAAACCTTGAAGTTCAGCGCAGATATGATCTGACAAGTAAGCCAGGCTTTTTGTTTTCCTTTGATCCAGCTCCAGAAATATTTTATCCAAGGTAAAGTTGGTTTTAAGTGTTTTCCATTTCAGTTTTTAATTTTGGATATTCATCATATAGGAAACTTGCTTATAATGCTTCAAACACCAGCCAAGCTGCACTGACTCACAGCACCAAACATAAAGATTTCCTTGTATTTGCTCATAAGAGGGGGAATATCAAGAGCTCCCAAGGTGACACAGGATCAATTTCCATTGCTCAGTTATTTTTAATGGTACAGGGAACATGGACAACCCCAGCTGAATATTTCTAAATATCAAAACAAGCCAGCTCCAGTACTTTTTGCACTGTTCCACTTCTCCTAGGTGTGCTGGCAAATAATACTTATGAAGACAATAAGATAGCCAGGCCTTTGCTTTCTAAGTGATTCCCCAAATTCCCCACATGCTGCCATTCCCTCAGGATGCCATCTGGGAGCAACAGTGCCTTCTCTTGGAAGAAAACCTTCACATGTTAGGTTTATTTTTTTTCCTTCTCTGATTCTGTTAAAAATAAAAATTTAAAATTAAAAAAAATCTTTTTCTATTCGATTTTCAAACTAGGATGACGATTCTGCAGTTCAGAAAAAAAATTCTAAAAAAAAAATATATACCTGACCTTGTTCACAGTTTTCAGTGTTGTGTGCCTAAATACAGATTTAAGCACCTTGCTGTAGGCACCCAGTTTTCAAAAATTCAAGTCTTGTCAATAATGTAAAATCCTGTGGATTCTCTTCCTTCCACAAATTGGTATGTAGTATATTTAGAATTAACAGGGCCCGTTTTCTCTTTTGACTCGAATACGTGGTGTAAGGTTAATGAAAATAAGATGGATCTTTTATTTTGGGTCTTACACATAATATTATTAAATGTGCCCACCAGAAATGTAGGATAAAATATTTGCTCTGCTTGAAGATTATGTGATATTTGTATTCTAAGCCTCACCACAGTGGGTTTCTTTAAATAGAAGCTATACTTTACTCCTAAATTGCTTAAGGCAAAGGAAGCAGAGATGATGTTTTTATGAATGTTTAAATGCAAATGGAACTGAGAGTGAATGCTATGCTAGCTAACATCAAAGGCTCACCAAAGTCTCTGCATTAATGAGGCTCTTTGTTTCCTGGATCACAGATTACAACAGGTTTCCAACTCATTGCCAAGGCTTTATCTCCATTTGGGAGGGCTGTAAATCTCAGACGATTTTTTTCACATGCAAAACAAGAGGATCATCTGAAAGAAGAAGAAAAAAAAATCTTAAAGTAGCAAATATTTCATTCAAATGATTATTCCTCAAAGTGGCTGCATCTTGTTTTATTTTTGGGATGTTTAAAAGAATGGAAATTTGCCGACGGAGTTTCCTATGGGGCAGCTCATTCATTTGGAGGAGAAAACTGAGCAGCAAAAAAGCAAACAGCATCCTTCCCCTCTCCCATCTTCTTCAGCCCGGCATCAACTGTGCCCCGAAATCAGAACAATAATTCTGTGTCATGCAAAATCAGCAATTAGCAGAAAGACAGATTTTGCTCCATTTAAATATATTCAAGTACTTTTCAAAGTGGCTCCAACTAGTTCTTCTCCTCCCCAAAAAGTAATGAGATTATATCCCTAGTAATAATACCCTAATTAACAAGAAAAATAGGGACCAAGATTTTTAGCTTCCTATTCAAGGACTGAATGTGACAATATGTTGTATATTGGGTCATAAAAAACAATTTACATGGCGTCATTACAGTCTGTAGCAAAGTCTCCAGGACCCAGGGCTATCTTATGCAATCTTAATTAAGGAAAATAAATATCGGTGTGTTGTTTTAAGCTACTGGAGACATGCACAGGACCTGTCGTGTGTGATCAGAAGAGATGGGGAGTTTCCTTTTCCATGGGAACTGCTTAAAAAACCCTCCGACGCCGACACACAAGTGTCTAGTGCCTTCAAAATGGGCTGCGAAGATGGTAATTTCTTGTTTCCTGACCCTCGGGGCCAGGCAGGAAAACTAATAATTTTCTGCCACCCCACGTCACGTCTGTGCTCTGAAGGGGCCGAGGGCGCGATGGTGGGAGCGTCGCCCGTGCCCGGGGTGTGCACGGCGGGCGGCCTGTGGCACCCACGTGTGTGTCTGCACCCACAGCTGGGAACGGGCAGCTGTTGTGGGCGTGTGTGTGTGTGTGTGTGTACACGTGTGTTGTGTGTGCCTGGGCTCAGACATGTGTGTGCATGTGTCTCAGCATGTGCACACATGCGTGTCCTGATGTCAGTGTGTGCGTGTGTGTTCATGTGTGTCTATCTGTGCACACATGCATGTCCTGATGTCACAGCGTGTGTTTGTACACACGTCCTGATGTGTTTCAGTGCCCACATAAACGTGCTGAGGTGTGTCTGTGTGCACACATACACATCCTGATGTCTTACTGTGCACACATGGATATGTATTCATGCACGTCTCTGTGCGCACATACGTGTCCTGATGTCTCAGTGTGTGCACACATGTGTTGATGTGTTCTTGTGTGAGCACACACGTATGAGCTGATGTGTCTGTGTGCACACACTTTCTGACGTGTGTCTGCAGCTCCATGGATGGCCTTCTGTCCTCTATGTTTAGTCATGTGCTGCTGATCTGTGCTTGTAGAGTCACAGGCAAATGTGAGCATGCAGATGTGTTTGTGTGCCGATGTCTGTGTGTACAGATGTCTGTGCATGCCAGATGTGTAGCTGTGCATGCTGATGTTTGCAGTTGTGTGTTCTTTTGTGCTGATGTATCTGGGGCTCTGTGTGGATCCCACTGCCGTGTGCTTGTGTGTGAGTGCTCGTGTGTGCCAGATGTGCAGCTGCGCGTGCTGTGTGCACACAGGTGTGTGTGTGTAGCTGTACACACAGACACCTGTAGAGATGTGTGTGGGGCCCTGCAGACCCTGACACGTGCTGATGTGTGTGTACGGACTGTGCACACGTGGATGTGTGCACACAGACGTGTGGATGTGTGTGACGTGTGGATGTGTGTGACATGTGGATGTGTGTGACGTGTGCGCGTGCAGCTGTGCATGTGTGAGTAAGCACCGGCATGTGCAGGTGCATGCACAGCTGTGAGCAGGCAGGAGTGGGTGCAGGTGAGCTTGTGCCACGGTGCGTGTGCAGTTGTGCGTGCACAGACAGATGTGTGGGCAGGAATGTGGATGTGCACAGGTGTGCACGGGGCGTGTGTGCGTGTGCTCAGAGGTGTGCGCAGGCAGGTCCGTGTGTGCAGGCATGTGTGCACACAGGTGGGCACGGGTGTGTGTGCAGATGTGCGAGCAGAGATGCGTGGGCGTACCCGTGTGTGTCACAGATGTGCACACACCCGGGGCTACACCAAGCCGCCTGTGCTGCCCACCCTCGGGCCACCCCGCGCCCCCATAGCCCC
>VZTH01013612.1:260396-328214 GCA_013397815.1 Aleadryas rufinucha
ACATCAGGACCCAGGGATGTATAAAGGATCTGCATATTCCGGTTACCCTTTCCTGATGCTCTCAGATCCATATCTGCCCAATGGATCTATGTCACCTCTGGTGAGTTCCTCCTCTCCTCATGGAGAAATTTTGTGGCTTCTCTCACTGCTGAAGTATGTTGCAGGTATTGTGCAGGCACCTACACATACTTTTTTCCTGACAAGTCAGAGCCCAGTTTCTGAAATACCTGGACACTGTCCTGTCCAAGCCAAAGGAAAAAGCAGTGGGAAGAGGGAGATGTGCTCAGCAGGAAGCGCCTGCTTCGCTCTGAATCTGCTGTAGGAGCTGCTTTTTCAGTCTCCTCATCCCCTAGGTTTGGCTTTACTCTTCCAGCAGTCAAATACTAACATCTAATGGAAGAATGTCTCTTCCTTTTTCTTGGTCATGGGTTTTGGAGGGAGCAGCTCCTGGCCTTTGTGTTTGTGTTCAGGGACATGTCCCGCAGCTGAGCTTGAGTTCGATGTGTCTGCCCGTAAAACAGCCAGGTTCTGGCGTGCCGTGTGTTAGGGCTCTGTTGTGGATGATGGCTCAGAAAGTGGATCTTGTGCTTCTAAAATGGCAATAGAGGTTTTTAGGAAAAGGCTTCATGCTGCTGGAGGACTGTTCCCGTCTTCTTCCTGTAAAGTTTTTCCTTCTCAGTTTAAATCAGCTTTAGTAATTCTGTATGTTCTCATGTTTCTAAATTTTGCTATCTGAATGATTAAACTAAAGGCTTCTTTACAAAAGCTGTCTTTTCCCATCACCATCTCTATCAGAACTTCAGAAAATAGTGTCCTGGCGCTGCAGCAGACAGCGCTGGTGTCGCTCCTGGGAGCCAGCACTGCTGCGTTTGTTTCAGACATTGTTCTGCTTTAGCCATCAGCAAGTGAGGACAGAATGTAATTTGGTTTACTTCAGGTTTTAACCTTTAAAGGGATAAAGTTTAAAAGAATATATAAACCTGTCCTTAATTCTGGTCATTTGTTCACAAGAGGGGTAGGATGTAAAACTGGTGTTATGAAAAGTTGATGGATTGTGGAGTATGAAACTCAGTATTGTTTGTGGGAATCAGTGCCGTACCCTCACACCCGACCCAGCCGGCCTGGGTAGCAGGAGACAGGTCCCTGCAAGAGCCTGCCTGTACCCCACACAGCTTTTCCTAGGGGATTCAGTTTTGTAGGCTGCAGACTGCTGGAACTTTGCTGGAGTTTGCAGATATTGAGGATCTATCCCTAAATTTTTAAGTCTTCCTTCAGTTTACAGCAAGAAAAGATGTGTTTGCAAGGCAGGCCCAATATACATTGTTGTAACCCAAATAAGCATTTCTTCTGGTGCTTCCCACCTTGTCCAGGTACCAGGTATCCCACTCATCCCCTAAAATATTAAGCTGTTCCCTTCCTAATAAGCTTTAAAGGCTTTTAAATTTGTCTTATGTAAACACATTTAATTTGCTCCGTGAGATAGAATCTGGATAAGTCCAGAGTTACATTAGTCCAGCAACTTTTTGCTATAGTGGAATATTTCTTTTAATCTTAAACTCTTCCTAAATGGGCAGCAGAGTGCAATAGACTATTTATTAGCAGCTAGGCTGTAAAGTAGATTGTGGTTTAGGAATCACCTTTTCCCTTGATAACAGAATAAAATCCAAATGGTTACTGTCAGAGCGGCAGACAGGAGCTAATAGACTGTGCAGAACTCAATGGGGAGAAAACATAAGTAGCAGAGAAGGAATGATCCCATCCCCTTGAGAGCTACCAGAATCATCCAGTGCCTCAACCAGCTTCCTTTAGGCCTGTTTGGATCCTGCCGTTGTTTAAGAAGAGCTGATTTTGTTTTCAATTAAAAATCTGTTGCCTAACAGACAGAGGGGAAGATTTCTTCCTCAGATGAAGGCTGGTCTTGCGGTTTTTCAACTTATTACTATTCCAATATATTATTCTGGGCAATTTTGTCTTATATTTCTATTGACTGTGCAAAGGTTATCATGGTAAATTATGATTTGCACTCATATAGATTTATTGCTGCTGTGTACATTACATAAAGTGTGGGCTATAATCTGGTGGCTGCTTCCAATAATTGAGGAGGTGAGATCTGTGACCGAAGATTGCAGATACTTAACCATCCATAAAAGTGTGTTTAATTAACACTTTAGCACAAGTAGAGTCGGGGAGAAGGGTTGTGTGAGTGAATAGGATTACGTATCACAGTCATGCGTGCACTTGATAGTGGAGATTGTATTTTGGTTAATGAGGCTTCCTGGAAACTGTTGTTTGCAAGTAGGATTAATTTTAGAACCTTAAAAAAAAATCAATTAAAAAATTAACCCAGGAGTGCTTTGGCAAACTGTCAGGGCTTTACATTGAAAACAGTAATTTACCTGATTGAAAATAGAGTATAACTCCCTGAAAGACACAGAGCAGCCAGCACCGAGGCTGGGGCTGAACCCCTGCCCTGCAACGCTCTGTAAAACCACATTTTTTTCGGTGGGCTCCCCACGAACCCTGTGAGGGAGCTGTGAGTGGCTCTGGACTGGCCCCAGCACCTGCCTGGCTGGGTGTGTTGCTACCAGCAGTACTGGGGTGCTGCTTTCCTATTTTCTTTATGATTTTTCTCAGCAGCATCACTTTTGCTTTGTTTCCCTCAAGGTGTTTGTAGCCACTAACTGTTACGCTGCTCGCCCGAGCATCCTGCTCAGCTCCCCACATCTCCCAGCCAAAATTGCCTCTTTTTACCAAAACACACCCAGCTGTGTTATTTACGTGCTCTGCTGCTGCTCCAGAGTGATGCTCTGAAGATGGCTGGGTTCCTGCCATCAGCAGCAAGGCCAAGCCCAGCCGATGGTCCCTGGAGGGCCAGCAGCAGAGCGGGTGGCAGGAGCTCCCCACAGCAGGGTGGCCTGCCTTGGCTGAAGGTGGCAAATGCCAGTGTAGGATGATTCAGCTGGAGTGCTGCTGGTTGGGGCAGGCACAGGTTTCCCGGACTGGCAGTAGAGCTGTCGCTGGGGGCGCGGGCAGGGTGGAGGTGCTTCTGGAGCTGAGGACAAGGCAGAGGGCTGAGCCCAGGTGTCCCTTGTTCTGGGAGCTGTGAACACCATCAGCTGCCAGGCTGGGGAGGGCACACTCTCAGTCAAGGGTAGTCAAGAGCATCTTGGCACAGCCTGTGTGTGCATCTGAAATCCTGACACCCTGCAGGGCCCCAGGAGAGCTGTCTCTCACCTGGCTCAGGTGTTGTGCGTGTGGTCGTTCATGGCTCCACTTTATCCCATCTTATGTAAATTCAGCTTTTCCCAGAGTGAAATATATAGGACTTAGGGGTTAAAAATCTGCGAGAAACTTCCAAAGAATATGAACAAGTTGAGGAACTGTTTTTCTAAATTAAATATAAAATCATAAAACTATATCCTTTTTTAAATAGTACAAATGACTTTAAATCAAATTAAGGTACATCCTTAGTAAGAACATCAGCCTTTTAGGTGGTTACAAACATTAGAGGTCAGACATGGTCAAACATGTTAACACTTTGATCAGATTAAAATATTTTTCTTGCTACAGTTGTATAATTGAGTTTAGACCTGAGGGGGTTTTCTGAACATTGTTATATCTTGTACTATGTGGTAGTTAAATGGTAAAAGGAGCACTTATAAATTCCTTTAAGTTCCTTTTGTAAATAGGTTTATGAAATAGGGGAATGAGCCATGCTGTTCTGTATATAGGGCACGAGGTCTCCATGCTCCCATTGATGGGAAAGATCCGAGGGGAGCTCCTCACACCTTCTCTGCACCTCAGACATGTCTGGCCAGCATGTGAGGAGTGTAAAGGCAGGGTTAAAATGTTCTATATGTAAAGCTGAGGCACTGGACTTTCTGTCTGTGTGAGAAACAGAAGTGCAAGAGCCTCTTTTTCTTTGGAAAATAGACACTACCTCATTTTCTTAATTACTAAGTTGTCAAACCAGAGCTTACATGGGAGCAGAAGAGTGGGGGTACCTCCCCAAGCCCTGCACAGCTGAAGTCCCCAAATAAGACAGCAGGACTCACAAATAATGTTGCTTTTCAGACCCTGGTCCCTGTGGTCCGCTGGGCTCCTTGAGCTTGTTCAGAGGGTATGAAATGTCCCCTTGGGCAGGGCAAGATGAAAGTGCAGTTACTGCTGGCCTGGGGCCACAGGGCCCAAATGTCTAATGTGAGGTCAAAAAGCAGGGAGCTACAGTCTAGGGCTGCTCTTCACTGGACAGAAGCTGAAGCAGCAGCAGCTGAGCCCCAGGACATGGCTGCTTCTGCTGCATCCCCTTCCCCAAGGCTGCTCCATCCCTCTGCAGGAGGAGACTGTGACCCCCACAGCAGCTGGCGGAAGGAAATTCGCAGCTCAGCTGCTTCTCTGCCTTTCTGTCCTGACTTGCACTGTCAGGGCAATAGTTTAGTATTGCTTTTTCCTGTGTTGAGTTCTGATCTTGCTGAAACCAGTGGGAAAACTCCCCAGAGTCGCTGTGTGATGGGGATTTGTCGCTGTGAGAGGACTGCTGCATCCCTCTCCAGATGTGGTGTGTGGAGGGAGGAAGGAGGGCAGCTGGAAGCCAACTGCGTGTTCCCAGCAGTGCCTGCTGCTGTGGGAGAGCAGCATCCCAGCCAGGTTCCCTGGCAGCAGGGCTTGCACTGTGGGACCTCGCCGAGATGGTTCCCTGTCCCCATAAATTGTTACATTCCCAGCAGAAAGCGTTAGGAGTGCGGTGGCTGCTGATGGACCTCCTGGCAGACAGATGAGTAATTTCTTCCCTCCTGACCAAAGCAAATCCACTTCTTTCAGCTCTTCTACCTAGCTTGAAATAAGATAATGGTGAAAATAATGTTTTATATTAAAGCACGATTTTGGATACGTGGATGTACCAAGGCACAGGGCTTACGAGGTCATTTATTGCATGTCTGATTCAGTCTTGGTTCCCCCCAAGGAAAATTCTTGTGTTAATTTCTGAGTTCATATCACACCCTCAATTTTGAAGCAGAACTTCCCTTTGAAATAAATTAGAGAGTTCTGCTTAAGAAGCAGCGACATGATACAGCACTGCATGTGTGTGGTCTAATATAACCTTATTTTTAAAATTGTTTGGAATGAAAAAAATAAACAGCAAAATGTCACAGGGAAACAAAAGCAAGTTTTATGTAAATCTGTGCATGTGAACAAGTGTGCACATCATTCAGACAGTTCAACAATATCTGCTCTCCCACTGGGATTCCTTCACAGGCTACCCTGGAACTGGCTTCCCAGGCATGGGATGCTTTGTTGGTGGGGAGTTGCTATGAGATATGTATGGTAAAGGCACTGTTCCTGCAAATTTCCGACCATTGCTGTTTGTGAAATGTTATGGGCTTGACCGGTTGAGAATCTGGAGAGAAAAGCCAAAACTTAACATCAACTCAAGTTCCCGGTGGTTTTGAAATTTTAACTGTGAAGAACAAAGTGATTTGGGTTTGAGTCTCACATGGCATGTCCAAGATGAAAAGTGCAGAGCTGGTCTGGTATCCAAAGCTGTAACTGAGAGAAGGGGAAGCAGGAGAGGCTCTGCAATGTGCTCACTCGTGTGTTGCCTCACAGCTTGTGATCCCTCTCATGCCATGACTCTATTGGCACCATTAAATTCCTGCATTGGGGTGACAACCCTGGCTAATCCATGCAATGGGGTGTGCTGGCATTTGCTCTCCCTTGGTACCCAGTCCAGTAACCCCGCTTGTGTTCCTGTGACTAAACAGATATTGCTGGCTCCGGAGGGATGACTCTCCTGCCTGCTGTCATAGATCTTCTACATAGGGCCAGATCCTAATCACAGGCTGAACCCTCTCTATCTGTAGTGTGATCTGCAAGGGAAGCAGGATTTTGGGATATGGGTTGGTGTGAGCTGCACACCTAAGATGGCAATCAGGTGTGGACTGTGTGTGTCTGTGTGTACATGGCATGGTGGTTATGGGCAGAGCAAAGCCTAGTGCTGAGAAACATCAACAGTTTTGAGGAAGCATCCACAGCTTGCCATTGATTTCACGCCTGCAGTTCTTTTTCTGCCTTTTGGCCATGATTCATCAAGACCAAATTTAGTCTTTGTTTCCTATGGGTTCACCTTTGAGCCCCCTCACCAATTCACGACAGAGAAGGTGAGGAAGGACCTGAGCGCTTGTGAGCATCATTACTCTCACAGGGAGGCTCTGCTGGACAGGGTGGGTTTGGGTGGACAATAGCCAGGCACATGCTGCTTTTCAGTTACTAAAATCTCTTGCACCATGTGAGTCACAATTACCTCAACAAATCCTCAAGGATTATCTTCCCCTGTCTGTTCCATTGGTTTGAAGAGGGACTAGGTGCCAGAATTGCCTTCTTGAAGGCATGGCCACTATGGGATCTTCTCTTCATCCCACCCCTCCGAGGCTTTGGCCACAACCACTGCAGCTCCCCCTCCTTCTTTTTGCTGTTCATTTCATAGAAACATAGAATGGTTTGAGTTGGAAGGGACCTTAAACATCATCACCTTGCAACCCCCTGCCATGGTCAGGAATACCAGCCACTAGACCAGGTTGCTCAGGGCCCTTGGTTTCCCCTGCCTTTGCCACTCCACCTCACTGCTTGGGGAGCCAGGAGATGGCTTATGTCAGCACCTCTGCCAGCCTGATGTGCACATGCTCTTACCTCATCATTTACCAATGGTGGGTGGAGGGCACAGCGATAGGAGAGTAGGTACAAGTTGGTTCCTGAACTCTTTGCCGAGCCACTGCAGCAGGGAAAACTTCTCAGCCTGATCAAATCCCAGGCTGGTGCCAAGATGGGACATGTGAGTCCCCCCTCTAGGCTCTTTCATGTGCTGTTCTTTGAATCTCTCTTTTAAAAAAATAGGCTATAGCAAGATACTTGCTCATTAGCCTCTGTGTCTGGAGGATGAAACAAAGGTTTGGTAGGCGAACGGGTGACTCAGAGGGTTGGATATAGGATACAGAGCTGTTCACTTCCTAGTTTCCAGTTTTAATCCAGCTGAATCAGTAAAGACTGGGTGCCTGTTCTGTCAGCTGGCTTGTCCAGCAGTCTGTCCAACAGGGCACGGCTCGCTCCAGGCCCCAGGCAGTGCAAGTGTTTCGTGGGGTGAATGTCCGAAGAACCAGCAAAGACTGGACCAAACCCTCTGTGAGCATCAACCAAGGTCTTGTTCTCACCATGAGCCTGCCAGTTCAGCACTTGCTGGTGGCTCACAAACCCACCAACTTCGTTTCATAAAGGAAGGGTTTGCAACACCATGTGTCTCTAAGGCTTGATAATCAGCAGGATCTTTTTCTTGGTCAATTATCTTGGACAAAGAGCTCTTACCTTCACCTCCTTACAGAGCAACTTAGCACTGCTCTGTCACTGGTTTTTGCCTTTGAGTCTTTATAATTTAGGATCATAGAATCATTTATGCTGGAAAAGCCCTCTAAGATTGTTGAGTCCAACCTTTAACCCAGCACTACCACTAAAGGCTACCACTAAACCATGTCCCCAGGTGCCACATCTACACGTCTTCTAAATCTCTCCAGCAATAGTGACTCCACCATTTCCCTGAACGGCCTGTTTCTGGGCTTGTCAACTTCTTCAGTGAAGAAATTTTCCCTACTATCCAATCTTAACTTCCCCTGATGCAACTTGAGGCCATTTCCTCATCCTATTGCCTGTTACTTGGGAGAAAATACTGAACCCCCTCTCTCACCTGGCTCCACCCTGCTTTCAGGTAGTTTTAGAGAGCAAGGAGGTCCCTCTGAGCCTTTTTCTCTCCAGGCTGAGCCCCCCCAGCTCCCTCATTACTCCTCATCAGACTTGTGCTCCAGACCCTTCATCAGCTCCATTGCCTTTCTCTGGACATGCTATTTATGACCATTCCCAATGAAGGACTATTCCACCACCACCCCCTCTGTGAAGTGGCTTCATGGAGAAAGTGGGACACTTGGTCAGTAAAAGGGTTAGCAAAACCTGATGAAATCAGCTGTCCCCATCCAGAGCATCCTGCTGGCTGGAGGTGCTGGGCAAGAGGTCAGCAAAGTGGCTTTAAACCACTGCTCCTCTCCCGTTCACCACCTCTGTGCTAAACACAGCTCAGCTGCCACGAAAAGAATCTGCTTCATTGTGTTTCACGGGGTCCCAAAATTAGTATTTTGTGAAAGAAAACAATAAACTCAACAATGCTGTGGTAAGTTTTTGAAACCAAAGTAAAACTGGATACTAGAATCTAGAGCACTTTTTCCCTCCGGTTATAACAACTTTGCATTTGATTAAATGATAGGCAAAAAAAAGTCTCAACAGTGTCTCCTTTGTTCCATTGAGAATCTGGAACTATAATATACAAAGTACACATCTGCCTTGAAGAGCTACATAGTAATCACGGACTGACCAAAAAAAGACTTCTTTTTTTTTAAGTGATTCAGCTTGTCTGCTCTATGTTGAATTTGTTTTCTGCTGTGGTTTGCTCTGAGGAGTAGCGTGCATGAGCGTAAATTGAGGTTCTGCTCTGATGGGACCCACACAAAAGTAAAATGTGAAAGCCCAAGGTCATAAGGTATGTTTGACTGGGTGCACGGGCGCTGGGATTGTAAAGGCACTTGGGGAAGAAGTGCTGGGAAGAGACTCTTTGCAGCAAAATGCTCAGAAAGGATCAGAAATGTGGAATTTTTATTCTGACAGATATGGCACTGCAGAGATTGCTTTCATGTTTAGGAAATAAACCATTGTAAGATCTACCACATGAAAATTTGTTGTTCTTAGCATGGAGAGGCTGATGAGGTAATTCTCATTACGTGCTGCTGCCCTGGAATTACTGGTGTGGGAGTCGGGATAGTGAACAGGAGTTGTTGTCTTTGGATTCTAAGTGGGAGACACAGCATAACCCCTGACACCACCAAACCCCAGGTCAAAAATTGGCCTTTGAGCACTGGCTTCCTGCTGTAGTTTACAGTCTGTGGCATTGCCAGATCTGGAATCTCACCATCCAAAAGAATATATGGATTTAGAAATCCAAGTGATGTTTTGCAAGATTGCATCATGCTGTGCTGAGTATTCCTTGGAGTGCTTAGATAAATAAAATATGCATATTAACCCAAAATTGAAACCAGAAGCAATAACATAAAATAAGAAATAAAATTCTAAAAAAATTAAATAAACATCCAAACCTTTTTGTTTTACTTTCTCTGATACAAATCAATTTCTCCAGGACTGTACACCGTATGAAACACATTATAAATGCTCTTGTAAAATCCACATCATTATACCACATGAAAGGCCGGGTCCTAAAAATAGCCATTCAGAGAGGATGCAGGCTAGTAGCAATTTCGGTGATCATGAAATAGTTGTGTTGACATCTCAGTGCATGCACACCCACAGAAAACTTTGACTTTTGAATATTCTTAGCAGCATTTGTGCTTTATGGAATTTTACATCTCATCCCATGGTTAGTCCTTTACCCAGGGACATTCATATCTGATCTTATTCCCATGTTTCTAACCCTGATTTTATTGAGAAAATGGGTACATTACTTTTTTTTTTTTTTTTTTTTTTTCAAATTTTATGTGAAACTCTTTCCTTGCTATCATTTTGACAGTGGCTGGCAATATGAGTTGTATTTCTGTGTCTCCCAGCAGGGAAATATTTTTTCTTTCCTTCAATAGACACGCACATCCCTGGTATTTCGGGGAACTAACTGTTAAAATGTAAACCTAGAGCGTTAGACAATAACACAAGAAGCTGCCACATCTATGCAGCCTTTGTATCTGCTGTAGTATTCAAAAGAAAGTAAATGAAATCTGCAGTAATTACACAGTAATGTATCCACAACAAAAAATTTCTTCCTCATCCCAGCGATCAGAACTTGGCTTTTGTTTTGGAATATGAAAGGCTGCAGCCTCCTGGCTTCGGTGTGTTTGCAGCAAAGCCCTGGCTGGGATCAACTGCTGTAGCTCTGGGATAGACAACAGAGTCCTGCCAGCTGATATCGCTCGAGATCTTTTTGAAGAGCTCATCAGATTTGGGTTTATTGCTTTTGTGTTTCGGTTTTCGCTTGTTATTTGTTTGAAAGCATTACTATAGGGATAGTTTTCTGAAAAACGTTGGAATCTTCAGCACTGATCTCTTGCTTGCATTTTTCTTTTGTAAGTAATATGATGGTGCTGGAGATGCACACCTTCACATGAGGGTGGCTGAAATCTGTGTTTTAAGCCTGTCCTGGATTTTAAAGTGTGTGGCCCTTCTAAAACCACTTGGAAGCACTTGAGTCTATATCCTCAAAATAAGTTTGCTTCTGGAACTGGAGCAAAATCTGTGGAGATGGTGAGTGAAATAACAGGGTGTTGAAGAAAATGACATTGCTTCTGAAATAGTTGGCATGAAAACCACGAAGTCTGAAGTTTCATTCAAATCAGATGTAGCTCTGGTTGTCGTGGGGCAGGACGCAAACTCACCCAGCAATGCAACTCCAAGGGATTTACCTGGAGACTTACAGTTCCAGGTTGTTTTAACTGCAGGGCAGCTCTTGTCCCTTGTCCAGGGTGGGGGTCCTGTTCCAAGGCAAACAGGCTCTCCAGTTTTTACCTTGGTCAGTTGATCTCTTGTAGGCTGTTAGCAATTCTGAAGAATCAAATGCTGTAAAATGACATCGCAGAAGTGGATTTGCTGTTGCTAATTTAGCTCCCTAGAACAGCTGGACTGGGGGACATGGGAACACCTTGACAAGGCAGTGGTTTTATAGTGTAAATGCATTAATTTCTACATGGAGTCATTAGTAATTGAAGGATCTCTTTCCAACCGAGGGCTGAGAAATTTTGGCTCCTATTGGCATCCTGCTCTTTTTAATGCAACAGACAGTGGTGTTTAGAAAAAGCTAAAAAGTTTTAATGATTCTGGCTTGAAACTGACATCGTGCTTAGCCCTTTTCTCTTCTCTGTGATTAATTGGGTGGCTGAAACTGGGGTTGTATCTGGCAACATCAGTTTTTTACTATTCTAGTGAGCTCAGGTTTTTCTGCTAGAAGCAGATTTCAGGTAAAAGCACCTGAAAATAATCCTGACTGGGACTTCTGACAGCACCTGAATGCAAGAGCTGTTGTAAAGAAAATTTAATTTCTTGACTCAAGAGTACAGAAATTTGCTTGATATGTCAGTGCCAGTTGTTTGGCTATTGAAATTTACTGGAACTAGTATATAACTACATGCATATATTTAAACTTTGCAAAATAAACTGTTTTCAAATTATAATACTCTATTTGTACAGATCTAGCACATGGATCTGTTATAAATGCATAGTGATGGATGAGGCAGGCTGTAGTGAACCCCTGAAAGATCAGCTCTCATATCACTCTTCATCCCAATTTCCTTCTGAAAGCAGTGTTAAATGCCTGGCTGTGGGGTGGGTGCGTTGCTGTTTCCGTGGGCGGGAGCTGCCTCTCTCCTGCCTGTGCCCCGGGACTCGTTTGTTACGGGAGCCGAGCGATCCTCTTACCAGGGAGCACCAGGTGCTGTGGCAGACAGCGTAAAGAGCCAAATACACAGACATGAGTAGCACCAGTTGTTTATGTGTTAACACAGGATGTTCTCAAAATCAGGTAAGAAGTGAGGCATGTTACCGAGTTTTATAGCAGAGGAACCGGATAGTCTTGTAACTGCCGTGCAGGGCTGCGGCAGAGGAAGCGTGGTTTTATCCCGGCTTCAGCTCCCAGTCCCACAGGAGCTTGTTGTTCTGTGACTCAGTTTCCCCCAGGAGCATTGTGGAGCTTTATCATTTCACGTGTAAACGATGTTTGGAGACCACGGCAATGTTGATACTGAAATAAAACATAAAATCCCACACAGGCTGCTGCGAGAGGGGATGTTTCAGAAATGATCAGAGGACTAGCCTAAAAGAGTAAGCTGTGCTGCTTATTAGACCACTTGCTTCAAAATATTAAACAAATTGCAATTTCATAATCTTTTAGGAAGTTGCAGGTGGCCCCAAGACCACAACTCCTTCGAGGCAACTGGCATCTTGCTTTAAAAACAAATCACCTTCTCAGCCTAAATGATAATTTTGTACAGTGGCATTAGCTGGATGGCAACAATGATGGCATGGTTCAACACATTGTCTGAAATACACATGACACACAAATTCTTGTTATTAAACCGGGGACAAATGTCATTTATTTACCCACTTGTAATATGATGATGAGAACAACCTCCAGGATCACACAGCATAGCTTTTGGACACATGTGCCAAACCTCTGGATGCATAATTCAAATTTCTTGTCATGAAGAATGAGTCTATTTATCTTGGAACCTTTTTTACTTAAACAGTAATCTCTAGGAAATCATTTAACAGTAGTTTGCTGCCAGTTCGTCAGTTAATGGCTTGAGGCAAAGTCTGAAGTGGATGAAAACTTTTCCAGGGAGATGCTGCCTGTCGCATGGGGTGCAGAAAGGTTTATAGCAGAAAGCAAGAGAGGAGGCGGTCAGATGAGTTCAGTCCAACTTTTAGAATCACGAGGAAACTCGGCACAACAGGGTAAAGATGGCTTTTGCAAGCACATCATGTGTGGAATGTGAAAGCCATCAATTGTGCCCATGTCAACTTCTAAGCCTAAATTTTCCTTACTGGAGGCTCCAGGTGTGAGTGTGTGGAGGCCAAAACCATGTGTTTGTGGTGGCTGGGGCTCTGCCTGGCTCCCTGTGCCTCTTTGTATCCCTGGCATTTCTGCATCTCTGTATCCCAGGTATCTCTGTGTCTCTGCATCCTGGGCATGTCTGAATCTGTGTCCTGGGCATCTCTGCATCTCACCATCCTGGGCATCTGCATCTCTGCATCCCGGCATCACCACATCCTTAAGCATCTCCCCATCCCAGGTGCGGAGGCAGCCAGGCGGGAGAGCTGGGGTGCAGCCCCCCCAGCTCAGCTGGGGTGCCGCAGGGTGTCTGCCAGGGCAGCAGAGTCCTCCAGCTCTCAGATGTTATCTCTTCTCTCTAAAAGTTTAGCAGCAAGTTTCAGTTAGGTAATGAGTTATCTGATTTCGCTTTAGTCTGGGCAGCATCACTCCAGCACGATAACCTCGAATCGCTGTTTATCTCACGCTCAGTGCTGCAGGAAGAAAATTGGCAAGAATGGGTGTAAATTCACTGGAAAAGGAGCTGAGAAAATTTGTCCTGGTCTATACCACATCCCTCCTTTTTGCAGCAGGAGCGGGTGAGAAATAAGTGCCCCAAGTTGAAACTCTCCCAAGAGGCCACAAAATCCAGCTGAAGTAAATGCCACTTCCCTGCAGCATTATCTCCCACTCGGTGCTGTCTGCCCACAGAGGATGGTAGGGTGTAGGAACTGGCAGGGGATTAATGGCAGCCTGGTTCATAAAAAACTCCGCTGCCAGAAGGACGTGGGACCCAGACAGAAGTAAAGAGGGGCTGGTTCTCTCTGCAGATGCCCCCAAGTGCTATTTGTCTGAGAGCAGATTTTCCCACAGATCTTTGGCCTTCATATTATTTGAAGAACCCCCTCTGCAGCTGCAATCCTTCCCTCCCCCGAGGGAAAAACAGGGTGGTAACTTTGTGAACTGAATGGTGTGGAGGTTTAGGAGTACTGCCATGGGAGGGGAAGATTTGGCTCATTAGCGTGGAACATTGTGTTGCCAGGAACAGAGTTTTGGGGCAGAACTAATAACATGGAAGCAGATGCAGTCAGCTTTTATTAAACTGGTTTGTAGATGACTTTAAATAGGCAACAGTTATATCTGGGGCTTTCTTTGCAAGAGGCAGAATGGCAGACCCCAGCAGTAGCAGAGCCTGGCTTAGATGCTGGATAAAAAGTACAGAGGAGCTAACCAAATTCCTGGCTGTTAGGAAACATTTCTCCCAAATAAATTTTTTAAAGAAGGAAAAAAAAAAAAGGAACAACTGAAGACTTTGTGATTGTGTTATAATCTTTAAACTTTTAGAGTCCACACATCTCCCTTTGAGGAAGGAGCTGCTATAGAGCCACAGCGTTCGTAGTCTGAAGGACCCAACATGAACTCATCTTTGCTTTATCCTGATTTACCATCTCCTCTAGGCCATGGACTCCCGAGTTTCACTCAGTTACCCCCAAATCTGGACATACATTAACTGCTTGACAGTGCATTAGAGGCAGGCATGGATAAGTTAATTTCCAAGCCAAGTTTTGAAGCTCTTCTCCCTTGAACCACCCTTTCCGTAGCACCAATTAACTCCATAGCGCTTATCAGCATCAGCGATGGTTGGGTGCCATTTCCTGACACATGGCATTCCACGGCCACCAGTAACGAGGGGTTGAACTCGCTCTGTAATTGCCTTACCCAAGTACATAGATTGGAATGACCATCAGCCAAATACAGAGAGCCTATCCCAGCCAGCTCCCACATCCGAGTGAGACCATTGATGCCTCCGAGGGGTCACCACAAAGACCATCTGTCCTCAGCCAGATGCAGTGATGACTATTGCTGCGTGTCCTTACAGTGTCCTGCTGGTCCTTCACCACCTCTGTGCAGCCTGGACTAATTGCCTGGCTTTCATGAGGGGGTTGGGAATGGTCGGTCCCCGTCAACGCAGCCAACCCTGCAAATCTCTGTAGAGGTGCCCGTTGGATTTCTGACATCTCCATAGATGTCTGTCAGCTGTCACCTCCTTCTATGCCAGCTCCAGCCACCATTTCGTAGGGCAAAGAGAACCATCCAGAAATCCTTTCCCTACTCCATGCATCCAAGAGCAACCTGGCATAGCCACCGTGTCTTCCTCGCTGTACTCCGCGCAGCCTCATCATCCCAGTCTGGCTGAATAAGGCAGGAAGAATCCATTTGGATGCTGCACTCCATCCTGCCTTGGTTGTGCAATACTTTTTTTTCTCAGGCAGTTTCTAATCTAGAGATTTTCTGGGATCTGTGCATGGCATTAAGGGAACTCTCCTCATCACCTCAGGTTCTGTCTTTCGGTACCAAGAGTTTAAGACATAATTCTAGGAGTCCAGGGCTTGCTTTCTCTTTGTGTCTCCTTTGCTGTTGCTTTCATTTGCTAACATGTTGAACTTCAAAGTCTATTCTTTCTCATTCCTAATTTTTATGGAAAAAATGGTCTGAACCCCATTTGCATTTCCTCCCTGAGGATACTGGCAATCCTTAATCCTATATATTAAAGAATTTCAGTTTTCCCAGCAGCCCTTTATTCTGGGACTACTCTTCCACTCTGTTTTCTCCTTGAAATCCTCTCCTGTGGTTCAAAATTGCTCTTCACGGTGCCCCTGACCACTGTCACTTGCTGTTATGAGCTATTTGCACGGATGTTTGATCACTTTTTAAGCCCTTTTCCTTTCCCATCCTGTCCCTTGCAGGTAATTTGTGAAGGTTTCATGCCCATGGCAGTAGATGCCTGTTTGCTCCCAGAGGTTGCAGCATGGGCCGTGTGCTCTGCAACCGGCAATATCCAGGACCTGCTGGAATAACTATTTATAAAGCCAAGAGATAGCAGGATGAAAGTAAAAAGGGTACTATTTTATTCAGGCTGATTTTAATTTCACACTGATGGTCTCCATATTCCAGTTGAGTCCCAGTGACTGCTGGCATTTACCTGCTTGGGAGGCGATTGCCATCCGTGCTTCCCCTGCTGCGATGCAGAAGGGTACAGGGACCCTCTGTCTCTCAGTCCCTTGTCCCTCTTCCTGATTCCACACAGGGACCACAGCGATTCCCTCTGTTCCCCAGCTCCTGGGAGCTGTGGGAAGTAGGTAGAACACAGACTGGGCTGGCCGTGCAGATCCAGGGATTTAGATCACGCAAACCCAGTGTTCTCTCCTACAAGCCATTCTCAGCGACGTGCTCGGGTAATTAGCATGTTCATAAACACTTCGTAATCTTGTGATCATGGCTTGCAGATTAGCTCTTTTGCCAGCTTTGCGATTTCTTTGCCAGTTTTAGTTTTAATTGCAAATCCATTACTGCCAGCTCCCTTGCATATTGTAGCAATAGGCAAATTAAAACACTTGGACACAGTTGGGCGGGTTTCAGTTAAGAAATTAATTGTTACTGCCAGCCAGTGCTTTTTAATGTGAGGGTGGCATTTGAGTTTGTTTTTGAGGGCATAATCTCCAAGACTTTCTTTTTTCCCTTCTCCTCCCCCCTCCCCAGACTGCGTTGCCCTGTCGAGCAGCTCCCCAGATGGCATGAAGCAAATGCTTGCCTCTTTGATCTCCTAGTCAAGAAATTTGGAAGTCGTTCTGAATTTATGAGAATCCTGTCTGAAATAAATCTGTCTGTGCACAGGGCCACACTAAGGCAACCCAGAGCTGCAGGCACAGCTCACCTGAACCTCCCGGGGAAGCACAGGATTACATCCCACAAGAGCATTGTGTGATGCTGTAGCGATAAAGAGAAACTTCATGCATATTGTTGAACATGAAAAAGTCTAGACAATCTACAATTTACCAGTCGGGGTAATTGGCTAAAGGCTTAATCCGCCCCGATAATCCAGTAATGGTATTGTTGGCAGGACATTGATGTAAATATCACTCAGCAGTGCTGGCAGCCGCTGTCTCCTGTGATTGCTGACATTCCCAATTCCTTTTCCACAGTCGTTAGGGCTGACGGGGAGTTTTCAGAGTTCTGTGAACTTCTTGTCTTTTCAAAAACTGCCTGGGCTCTGTGGTTGTTTTTCACTCCATTTGTTGAATAAGTAGCATTTTTCACCAGGTTAGAATTTTCACAGACCCATTCCTCAAGAATATCTTTGCTCCTTGATGTGCTTTTTTCCCTCGTGTATTTCTCCTGTGGCTCTCTCCAGCCTCTTGACGCTGCTGTCGCACAGTTTGCCATTGCCCTTCAATACAAACAACATCTGGTCCTGCAGCGGCCCTCTGCCAGCACTGCAAGCCACCTGTGTGTCACCACCAAACCTGGTGGCATTCACTGAGACTTTGGTGGCATCACTCTGCACAAGCCCTGACATGCCACTGACATGGCTGAGGCTGCAAACACTGGTGGGGCACTGTGAAGTCAATGAGCTGAGCGTGGTTTTAGAAATCCATCACCCTCCCCATTTTGCAGGGGTGCTTTTAATGCATTTCTCTGTGCCCCGTGGGGACAAAGAAGGGGATTGTAGCACCACAGATGCAGGGGAGGATGGATAGACTTAGTCCCTCCTCCAGACGTGAGTCTCCCACCACTGCAGTGCTTGTCCCCACATGCTGCCTTCCATGGCCTGTTGATGTGTTAGAGCATGGCTGGGCTTAAAGCACACACTTCAATCTTTGTTTAATTGTGCATGAAGCCAGTGTCTAAAAACACCTGTCCCATTCTTATTACTTTATTCTCTTTAACTCATTCCCTCCATTTGCCTTGGTAAATGTGGTTTTTTTCAGCTGCCTTTAGAGCTGAAGGACTCTACTCCTGTAAGCCTGCACAGTACCAAGCACAAATGGATCCTGCCTAACTGGAGTCACAGAACCCCAGATTCGCAGAATGATTTGGGTCAGAAAAGACCTTAAAGACCTTCTCATTCCCCTACCCCTACCATGGGCAGGGATGCCATCCAAGAGATTAAGTTGCTCAGGGCCCCATCCAACTCCTGCACAGCTCCTCTGCCTTTGGAGAGATTGGGGTTGTGTAATGGATTGGAGCTCAGCAGAGGATTCCCTGATGACTGAAGCAGAACCACACTGGGAATTCCTTTTCTGCAGCAATGTTGACTGCATCCTGCCAGCTGAAGTATTAAAAATCCTGTATGTAATAATATATAAACTTCTTTTGGTCACTGACCCAGCTGAGATGGCTGTGAATCCTTGACACCATTCTTAAGGCAGCCTGTAATGGTTTTTTTCAACACTGTTTTTTTTTCCTGCTCGGAAAACAATAGAAGCAGCACGGTTCCGCTGCAAACAAAACCTGAACATGCTCTAGCTTACATGTGAAATATCAAAGAGCACTTATTCAGTACACATCACCGCCCTTCCGTTTCACAGCAAACACCTTGTCACAGCCCAGAGACTTTGGGAAAACTATATGTAGCGTATTCGGGCGAATGTCACCCTGGTAATTATCCCATAGCTCTGGCTCCACAATGTTGTGGCTAACAAATCCAACTTTAATTGTTCGTGATCTCTATCGGAGCAGACATCGGGTTTGAGTTCAGTCGGTACAGAGTCAGGAGGAATAAACACAAACCTACAGTAAGATCAAAGCAGCAGAGAGGTGCACATGTGCTAATAATAATAGCTTATGAAGGCTCATATTTTCCTTCAACAACATCCTGTCATTTGTGTATCAGCTTTGAAAGGGGTAAAAAAAAAAAAATTCAGTGTAATTTACTTCAGAAAAAAAATGAGATAAGGCAGATATTTGATTGCAGCAGCTCGTGTGTGGTTTGCTGCGAGGATTGTACATGCATTGCGTCCTCAAGTGCATGTGTGAAGGGAAGGTGCAGAGGCTGAGCTGGCTGTGACCAAAGTACCATCATTATCTGATTTTTACGTACAGCTGGTGACAATGTGATGCAGAAGGGAGGATGAGGTAAACAGTCTCAAAGTCGGTAACCGCATCTACACCTGGTGCACCTCGATAAAATGTCTGTAAACAGTCTGGATAGAGTGAGGTTACGGCGAGGCTGAGGACGGCTAACGGCTCCAGGAGATGCAGGGAGAGGCATACGGAGGTTTGGGGATGGTGTTTTGGTTGGGGTGGAATTGCCCAGGGGATTAAAATGGGGATTTTGCCCTTCCATGGCCGTAGGCAGCTCTGCAGGTCGGCTTTCTCAGCAGTGCATGGGACAAGCAGAGTGTGGTCGGGGTGACCGTACCCAGGAGGCTCTCGCTGAGCGGGGTCAGGCAGCCTTGATTTCCCCTCCACACAACGTGACCTACTTAGGAAGGTCAACCCTCAAAACTGGGCACAGTGCTGACCATTTCCTCTGTCCTCTTACATCAAATTTTTGCTATCAGCTTTTTAAATCTAGCACAGTGGCTTAAGCTTCCGTCGGGGGTTTGTCCTGCCTGGCGCTGAGATGCCTGGTGGGCTGTGGGGGACTGGGACACAAGGAGCTGCAGGAGCAGAGCCATGGTGGGTGTTGTGCCTGTCAGGAAGGAGTCACAGTGTGTTGTAAATCTGTCTTTCACGTTGCATGCTGTGGTTGTTGATGTTCGGTTATGCCTGTAGTTCTCTCTGCAAGCAGGAAAGGGTTTGGGGTTTTGGTGAAGGGAGGAAGGCTGACAATAAAAGGTGACAAAGTGTCCCAGTGAGTACTGAAGATGGGCTGGCTGAGGAAGGAGAAGGTTGTTTAGAAAGAAAACCAAGGAGAAGAGGACAAACAGGAGCAGGTACAGGAACAGTCAGACTTTCTGCTCTTTCTGCACAGGCTCCTTGGGCAGTGTGACGATGGCCATGGGGTGACAGTAACAGAGAGCAGTCCTTGCACTGGGAAGGTGTTTTCCAGGGCTGTGAAGCTGAGCTAGAGTCTGTTCAGAGTCTGCAGCGGCTGAATCGCAGCAAAGAGGGACTCGTTAAGAAACTGGAGCAAATAATAATGATCCATGTATTTAATGCAGCTGAAAGGCGTACTTCAAAGATAGTGTTATCCTAAAAAAGCCCAGCTATAGAGGGGAATATACTTGATCACAGCTTCCAAGTTTTGATGGTAGCGTTGTAAGTAGGTCAGCAAACGGTAATATTTAAATTAACTCCTCTTTCTGGCAACTAGATGGGAATGTAGGTCTGGAAATGGGTAAATGTAGATTCCCTTCCCAGCTCTGCCACTTTGACAAGTCACTTCATCTCCTCGTGCCTAAGGGAAAAATACACCTTTGGGCTCTGCCCAGTAATCATCAGCCAAATGCTTCCCCACCTATCTAAAGGGTTTTAGAATATGTGATTGAAAAGTGCAAAGTGTTATTAACATTGAATTAATGTCTGCCATTACAATATGTAATGGAGTATTTCTGCACACACCCCATTTCCTTCTGCTCGAATGTTTTGTCAGACGAGTCCAAGTGTTTATCAGCTTTATAGCTGGCCTAAAAAGAGCCAGCGAGAGCTGGAGCTGCTGGTTGCTAGTGGAGCTGCTGGGCCTGTTTGATGGCAGGTAGCTGGGGTGCAGAAACTGGCAGCAGAGCTGTCAGCACACAGGCATGGACCCAGTTTGTGGCAGCAGGGTTGGGGTGGCTGGAGTGCCCCATCAGCAGCCACCCAGGAGCTGTGGGCACCTCTCCTGTGACACCTGCACACCATGGCGCCGTACCAGAAGGCCAGGTTCCCCTTGCCACAGGGTGCGTGGTGGGGTGCAAATGCACGCTTCCTGCCGGGGATGGAGAGGGGCAGGCAGGTCTGAAAACGGGGAATGTGCTACTGGAGCACTTCACTTCTCTTTTCTGGTAGCTGAGAGTCACAGCCCTCCCACCACCTGCACCCCGTCAACTGATGGCAGCATTCGCACTTACCCGAGCAGCACTGATTGCTTTAATTTCTGCCTCCTCTAAATATATTGATTTTCTCTGTGCAAATAACAGCTGCATGTTTGTTCACCCACAGCTGTATTTAAGGATTCCCACCCCTGGAAATGTCCAAGGTCAGATTGGATGGGGCTTGGAGCAATCTGGTCTAGTGGAAGGTGTCCCTGCCCATGGCAGGAGGGGTGGAACAAGAGCTTTAAGGTCCCTTCCAACCCAAACCATTCTATGATTCTGTGATATCAACCCAGATGTTTCAGAGCAGCATTCCTCCTTTTTGGTTGTCTTCTCATCCCATCAGGCAGACATTCCCTGCCTGCCTTGCCCACCAGCGTGCACAACCCTGCCTTCTTTCTCATCATCGTGCCCTGCGCAGACATTTCCCTTCTTTTCTAAAATATCTCAGCACATGGTGTGGGTTACTGTCTAGACTGCATCACTTGAACCAAATGTATTCACTAATATGATATATTATTAGAGCTCACTAAGAGTAACAAACAAAGTACATTTCTTTGTTCACTCTTTAATTGTTTGTTCATTAGCTTGCTTGCTGATTCATAAAATATGGAAAGCTCCAATAGGGTATCTAGTCACTAGTGCAAATTAGCTAGTTTCTAATGTACATAAATAAATTATAACCCTGCATTTACAATTTGCCTTTACTATAAGGGCTGTGCAGAAATGCTTTATCTCTGCACACAAAATGACAAGTAAAGGCAGAAGCTGGGAGTGCTGTATCCTACACTTGCAGAACACGCTAGTGGCAAAAATGATCTCTTTGCTGATGGGTAATTTGTTTTCTTTAGCTCTGAAGGTGGAATATGACAATGTTGGGTAGCTACCTTTGTAGCTAGGGCTGGATGTTCAGCTGGTGTGAGTTGGCAGGGCCATGCTCTATGTACTGTCAGCAGCTGGGAAAGCCCTGAAGCTTCTGTTATCCTGGGGCTCTGTGTTTTCCTTTGGTTTGTCTGATCACTGTTGTGCTCTCTCTCCAGCAGCAGCTCTTCCTACTTTTTGGCTATTCTTGTTGTTTATGAATTATTCCCAAAAACCATCTATGTCCTCAGATTCCTAGGAAACTTCCAAGTATTACGTGCCCATGTGCAAGACTCCCAGAGGGTATAAGATCACCTTAGGGTGTTTTTTCTATGGATTTCTGTGGTAGGGAGTGTAATTCTCTAATAAAGATCAGAGATAGAATTCTTCACTCCTTTCCATACCATGATCAACATGTTCATGACTAAATGAATCATTCTCTAAAAGTTGTGTAGGTTTCTAGATAAAATTCTGCAGGCAGCTGTTTAATATCCACGTATTATATTGGTTTAATCCCTTCTCAGTTCTGTAATTCTCTTAAATAAGGAATCCAGGCTATCAGAGTCCAAAAGAGAGAGTACCAAAGTCACAGAATCACAGAATGGTTCGGGCTGGAAGGGACCTTGAAGCTCATCTTGTTCCAACCCCCTGTCATGGGCAGGGGAACCTTCCACTGGACCAGGTTGCTCTAAGCCCCTGGCCTTAAACACTTCCAGGGAAGGGGCATCCACGGTTTCACTGGCCAACCTGTGCCAGTGCCAAACAGCACAGCGGATTTATTGATTATTAAAAACTTGTGTCTCATTTGATTTGTATGGATACCAAAGATTTATGGCCATAAATGCCTTGTTTTGCTAAATTGATGGTTACTGCCTCTGCCATGGGCAGCATTCCCAAAGTCGTTGCTGGGTGTTAGGCTTGGACCTGCAGATGCTCACGTAGGGAAATGATTTCACATATATGGATGGTCTTGTCAAAACCGCCCTAACAATTGGTGCATAAAATTATTTGTATATATTTGTATTTGCAAGTGTTGGATTTATACATGCAAGATCAAGGACTTAATTTGTAAATTTTTTTTGTTTTGCTACATGAAAGCTTTGCTGACTTTGTACCCAGAAGTCTCTGCTGCATAAATCCTGTTGAATTTCAATAAAAACCACTTGTACGCCTTTCTTGAGCAGACCTAAATATTTATAAAATTTTCAAATTTATTGTAAACTGAAGGATATTTCAGCAGGTTAGCTCACTGTAGGATGCCACATTTCCAGTGATGTGTTACCAGCAATCAAGGCCCAAAAATGTCTGGTTTTGACAGAGTGAAATACACACTTTTTTTCTCAGCCTCTTTCAATGGCATTGATTAAACAGAGATTAGGATGATGTGGGGTTTGTATCTTCAGTTTTTTACCTCAGTACTATACCATTGCTTTAACTGACTTTACCACAAAGCCTCTCAAACTTCCTTTTCTTTGCTAAATTAGCTTGTGAATTCTCCGCTTCCTCACATGCTCAACACCTCCACCTCTGACAGATGTGGAAAAAGCCTTTTATCATTACATGTCCAAAATGTTCCCAGGCAGTGACCCTGCTGCACCCCATTGCTGTGACAGGACACAGTTTTCCAGACATTGCAGACTGGCTCTTGGGAGGGGACCTCATCCACAGACAGAGTGGTGAAAGCTAAATCCTAGTCCCAAAGACATTTTAGGACCTTTGTGGTATCAAAAGGGAGCATTTTTCTTGCATGTTTGGAATTTGAGAATCCTAAGGCATGATTCATGTGGTCTGGGAGCTGGCAGGGCTTGTGGTGCATTCTCCAGATGCACCAGGAGCCTGGAATCTGCTGTGCTCCAAGTGTAGGCAGTTCAGTCATCACACCAAGTGAAATCTTACTTTGGAAAGTTGGGGGCACCTTTGCCCCCCAGTTTGACTCCATCTGCATTTCACATGAGGCTTTTCTTGCTTGATCACTCCTGGATTTCTGTCATTTTGTCAGTGTTGAGCTTCAACAATAAAAGCAAATTAGTTCTGCTTAATTAATCCACAAATCTGTAATCTCTAGTTTATGAAGGAAAAATGCAGAAGTGGTAAAATCTCGTGTCCTGCTGTTGGAGCCAACCAGGCCATGCTGCTGCAAAGGCCTGCAAGCGAGTCTCAACAGCATCATTCAGAAAGTCTTGCATCTTCATCTCATTCTGCTTGAATTTCTTCATTTACTTGTTGGAATCATTGGCTGCACTTGGCTTCCTACATTTTTGTTTTGCCGTGTGTGTAATGCTGCCCATGTCTCTTTGCAGATGACCAGATTAGGTGAAAGAAAATGAGTTATGCTTATTTCTGTGCTTTAGGTGTTTTTTCATGAGCACTGCCCTATGCAAAACAAGGAATATGATTCTTTAATGTTTTCTTTAATCCTGACTCTAATCCAGTCTCCCTAGTTCCACCTGAGTTCCATGTGAACGTGGCTTTCCTCAGCGTACGTTTTTTTCTTCATTGTTGAAGAAGAAGTTTCTTGCTAAAGAAGTAGACAGTTCTAGATCAGCATCTCCTTTTTTGGGTTGCTCACTCTACTCTTTGAATCCAGGCCAGCCATGGTGATGAGGACCTCAGCCCCAGAGACAAGCTGCCCTTAGGGTTAGGGTTACAGTTCAGAGAGCTGCAGAGCCTACAACTCCAGGGACACTGGCACTCAAAATGCATTGCAAGGGCATCACAGCAGGGTGCCAACATCACCAACTCCACACTTTTTAATCTGTGCCCCTATGACGATGAGGACTTCTGGCACACTGCCAAGCTGCCGTTAGGGTTAGGGTTCGGGTTGAAAGATTAAAATAGCCTACAGCTCCAGGAACATTGAGGCTGGAAAAGACATGCCAAGGCAATCCTGGCAGGGCCCCAGCATTGCTGCTCCTACATCTTTCTGATCTGGAAAACCCATAGTATTTGATTTGGGTAAGGGCTAGGGTTAGGATTACAGGTTAGGGTTAGGATTAGAATTGAGAGAGTCTAAGAGCCTACAGCTCCAGGAGCACTGGGGCTAGAAAAGGCCTGCCAGGGTGATTGCAGCAGGGCCACATCATTGCTGTTCCTACATCTTTCTGACCTGGACCAGCCAAGGTGATGGGGACCTCAGCCCCAGCAACAAGCTGCCATTAGGGTAGAGTTAGGGTGGAGAGAGGGAAATAGGCTAGAGCTCCTTGGACACTTGGGCTGGAAAACTCATGCCACAGAGGATCATAGCAAAGCCACAACATTTCTGCCTCCACACCTTGCAGATTAGGGCCATGCATGGGGCTGGGCATCTCAGCCGCAGCGCTAAACTTGCTGAAAGGTTCATGTGAAAAAAAAGAAAATTCTGAAATGAGGTGAAAACAATTAAATGGAATCGAGAGAAATGAAACGAAGTGCAGTGAAATGAGCCAAAACTTAATGAAATGATCTTCCTTGAAATCTTGAGATTTCATTTCCTTTCATTAAATGAAGAATTTTTATTTCATGAAAAGAAATGAAATGAGAAATTGAGGAATTAAGTGAAATGAAAAGTCAGGAAAGGAAATACAATGAGATGTATTTTCTGTCCATTCAATTCTCTGCCTTCCCCTTGTTGTTAGGGGCAATTGTGGGGCGGAGATTCTCTGAGATGTCTGAGATTCTCTGGCCAATTCTGGCCATCAGAATTTGACTCTGAAGGCCACCACACATTTCAGACAGAATGGAGACAACTTCCATTCTCTCCTGGTCCTGTCTGATTTCAGGACAACTACTGTAAGGCAAAATATTTTACTGCAGATACCAAGAGTTTTAAAGTCCTGAAACAAGCTTGCATTTAAAAGGAAGAGTTGCTAAATTCAACACATATAATTGATGTATAATTTGAAGTAATAGCTTTGCAGGAGTGTCTGCATAGAATCTGACCTATATATTCCTTAGAATTGGTGACCATGTGGAGGAAGGAGAGAGCTTGACCCAGCTTGACATTCAGATCCTGGAGAAAGGTTGCATGACTAACACTGAAAAAACAGCCATTTAATTTCAGTCTTGGAATTGCATCATGAGCTCACAGGCTGACAACCATGGAACCCAATACGGGCATTTTCTGGAGTCACTTCCTGATGCTCATCCACGTGAATTAAGACAAAAGGGCTAATTACTTTCTTTTGGAAAGCAGCTCTCCTCTTAAGCATTTTGCCATGTTAAGAGCACCTCTTCTGCAGTTGAGGAGGATTTCAGGTGTACCTTTGACTCACACTTGCCAGGTGGTGGTGATCCAGCCTTTTCAAAATGCCTCTACATAAAATTATCCCAATCCCACAAACCACTCAGTATTATTTCATTGATGTTCTGCTGGCAAAGAGGCCTCTAAGGCTTTAGAGACTTGAATGGAGGCAGGTGCCTTTTTTATCCTCTTGACTTCCCAGAAAATCTAGTGATGCTGTGGGATTTCCCCAGTCCTCAAAGGAATTCCCTCCTTGGGGGAAGATAGAGGTTAGAGTGGTAGTGTGGGTATTCATTTGAATCTTCCTGGGGCAGAGGACTATGTCTCCAGTGCATTCTTCTCCTGCATCCCTGTGCCACCTGGGTGCTGAGCCCTCATTCCCTGGGAGCATCCCTGGGCCACTGTCCTCTCCATTTTCCCATTCCTGGCATGCTGACAGCAGGCAGATCACACATGAAGGGAGGAGGTGCAGCAGTACAGTGAGTGCCTGTGAAACAGGGAATTAACCCAATGACCCCAGTGTCCTGGGTACCAAACTCCCACGGGAGCCCATGAGGTCAGTGCCTGAGGACAGCAGCATCCTTGGGTACCATGGTGCGGCTCCATTATTCCCACAGCACCGCCTGTTGCCTTGCCTTGTAGCTCAGCATATTCTTGATCAGCTTTAAGGAAAGGACTGTTCTGTATCAGCTGTGTCAATCTCTCTGTTTCACAGTGTGGAATGTCCTGACTTCCACACGCAGCACAAGTGGCTGTCGAGTTCATCACTTCAGCTGTAGGATGTAGGGTGCTATTTGGGGTGACTCATTGGGGTGCACTGCTCTGCCCCTTGGGGCATTTGGTTAAGACATAACACGTTCTGGGAACACTGGATCAAGAGAGAACAGAAAAGGAACAGAGTGTTGCTACTCTGATACATTTTTTAAAACTCAGCTTCTTAAATGATGAGCAGAGCATGCCAAGAGCTGCTGGGTGTTGATCTCTGCTTTCCTGCTGCCTTAGCAGGCTCACAGAGATTTGGATTTTCCCTTGCGACAAGGATGGGTGGAATGAGCTGAAAAGGAGGGAGTCAGGAGCTGTGTTGCCTGATGGAGAGAGCAGGGGTGAAGTGTTGTCCTCCAGTGCTGGGGCCACCAGCAGCAATGGAGATCCAAGCAGCTGCTGGGCCACCCAAAAACATGGCCAGAGAGAGGGAGGGGAGAAGCTTGAGCTGCTGTAATCACAGGTAGGAGTGGAAATGTCTGGAAAAGATCCATCAGTGAGCAGTGGGCCACTCCTTGGAAACGCTGGGAATGACTCCTGTCCCCTCACAGCAAACGTGTGCTGATCTGGTCTTGGACAGTACTTCCTTTTTCAGTCTGGCTAATAGTCTCAGTAACATGTTTAGATAGAAATTTATATAAAAATCTCTCTTTATGTTTCATTTCCAAGCCACCACACATGGATTTACTTGTGAATAATGGATGAGTCAGCAGGGTATAATGCTCATTACTCACAGTGAGCACGCGGGGAGGTAGCTGGAGCAGTGTCGAGGGCTGGGTGAATCCCAAATTCATCCTGTCCTTGGATGCTGGGCACTGTTGCCTGGAGCTGCCACACTGCTGATGCTGCAGAAGCTGGGACGAGGAATTCAGCTCGTATTCTCCTCATTTTTCAGTTCACTTCTGTTGAGATAAACTAAGCCTGTGACACGTCATGGAGTACAAGCCAACAATAAAGTCTAATTTCTGCATCTTCTGCCTTCCCCTGCTGTTTGTGGAAGGGAGGTAACAAGTGACTTGGACAGCCACAAACTTTTAAATGAGGATTACTTTACCTACAAAGAATGTAGGCAAGCAAGATTCAGTGGCGCAACTTTCCGAAGAAAAGCCTGTCAGCCAGTGCTAATGAGAGTATCTGGTCATTCACAACTGGATTAATCTTCTTTTCCCTTAGTGAAATGTTTCTGTTTAAAGCACCTGCTAAAAAGAGAGCCATATAATGAAGTGTCTGGGTGGTAAAAAGTGTTCTTAGAGCCCTGGGTTTGCTTCCCATTCTTCAGGCAATGTATAGAGCAAAGAAAAGGCTCCCATATCATGGGAAATCCGGAACAGGAATAAGGAATTAGGATCTGAGAGACTGAAATACCCAGCCTGCAAAATGTTATGCTACTGGTTGGGTGGAAAAGAAGACATATAATTGAAGCAGAGAGACTGAATTTAGGAACAGAGCAGAACAAATTAATGTGTGGTCCTGAAAGGTGATTATCCCTGCTCCTGTGCCTGAGAATACCTGGGCTCGTCCTGTATCACAGGGAGGCACAGGGGGAGGGTGGTGAAGGATTAGTTTCTCCTTCTGCTCAGAATACAGTTTAGACCAACCCTAGCCAGACCAGAAAGACAACATGGCATGGAAATCAAAACACAGGCTCCTATTTCTCTAATGGTGCACACAGGATACAGTGGGGCCAGCATGAGGTTTTTTTGTTTGTGGTCGACAATTTAACTTTCTTTTTTCTAACGCCACACACTTTGGGGTGAGGGTTTCAAATGAAACAGGATTCAGCTCATGCAGAAGTTGCATGTTTGCAAATACAGTGATGTGAGTATAAACCCTGTGTGGTTTACCATGGAAAATGCAGACATGGTGTTTTTCACCTGAACTTGGCTACACACGGACCGAAGACAGAGGAGACCGTGTAGCTAAAGCAGTGAAGAATTTCAGACATGAAACTAAAATTAACTTCCTCGGTGTGCACACAGACAAATGCAGATAAACGCACACACCCGCCCAGGCTGCTCTAGGGTGACGTCCTCGTGCAATTTCAGCCTGCAGAGCAGTCAGCTTGCAGTGAGCAGCTGTCTGTGTCTGTGTCAGCAGAGGCTGAGTGGAGCTCCAGCGCCCCGAGCCATGGAGGGAAGGTTCTGTGCTGGAAGGACGCTGTGCTGGGAGGGAGTCAACGCTCCTGGACGTGACCTCAGCAATATTCCATGCATACCTGGACACACATTTAGCCTCTATCTAGCCCTGAGGATGCAGGCACTGGCACAGGTTGTCCAGAGAAGCTGTGGATGCCCCATCCCTGGAAGTGTTTAAGGCCAGGTTGGATGGGGCTTGGAGTAACCTGGGATAGTGGAAGGTGTCCCTGCCCATGGCAGGGGGTGGGACTGGTTGAGCTTTAAGGTCCCTTCCAACCCAAACCTTTCTAGGATTCTACAAATCTTTGTAAGCAAGTTCAAGTCTGTCTTTTATTTGTAAGTGCATGAAAATCTTCCTTGCTTTTGCTCATACAAGACCCATACACTTCAGCATCCCATATGGATGACACATCTTTCCAGCTTGGAAAGGGCAGGGTATGGCACTTCCACTGGAACTGAAGGAGACAGGAAGAATTACTTGTGCATAGAACTCATTTAGGCTGTCCCTGCTCTGCTTCCAAGCAGGCTAAGGATTAAGATGTGGGTAGCAACACCCAAAAATACAAGGAGGCTCAGGAGTCCTTTCATGCCCTGTTCCTTAGCAGCAGAGTTACAGCTGCTGCCTGTTTTCCAGTGACTTGTGCCTGTGAAAGGAAAGCCAGGATATGAATCTTCATGGTTTTATTTTTTTGCTACTCAAAAAGTCAGGGGGGAAAGTATGGCACATCACATTTATAATGCATCATCTGAAATGGATCGTTTCCACCTTCGGACTGGGAAAAAAAAGAGACCTCCCAGTACAGATCTATGCAAAGGACACTTGTGTGTGTTTATCATCCTGCATTAATGGGGTGGGTGAGGGAACTGCCTTCCACGTCCATAGTTACTTTTACTTTTGATTCCTCCTGCAGTGTTGAAAGTTTACAGTCTGTAACACAACACATGTGGGTTCACAGGTCAGTCAGCCTGCCCTGGAGGAAACAGATTTTGGGTGTAGTTACTCATTCTCATTTACTCCTTGTATTCTTCATTAGCACTAAGGCCCAGAATGAGCTGGCTGCAGGACACCAGCTAGGAAGGGAAAGCCCAAGATGATGTGATCATCTTTCACGTGGCAACAATTTTGTGAGATTTGGCTTTAATGTACAGTTTAGCAAAAAAAAATGAAATCTGATTTTTGAGTTAGAGTAAGATATGTGTTAGGGTGAAGGTTTGGGCTGGTAGAGACCAAAAGCTGGAAGTGAACCTGGGAACCTGGACAGAGCAATGACCTGCATGGGTGTTAGGGCTGCTGGGAGACACTGGATAGGAGGAGAAAATTTTAACACTTAGATTTGGCTGAGAAAAGCCATGAGACAGTGTAGCTGCTTCTGGATTCATGATCTGGACATGAGACACTGTTCAAATGGCACTTACCAACTGAGCTTTACCTACTGCCTTGAGCCTTGGCCATCAGTGCCTTGCTGGCTGTGGTTGGAAGCATGGCCCAGGGGCACTCAGCAGTTCTCAGGTTGTTTTAGTGATGCCTGTGGTACAATCTCAGTGGTTTCTCCTGATTCAAGCCCTAATCCTACATTTAATGTCAGCCCAGCCCTAGAAACCTCTCCCAGTTCCCAGACTAAGTGAAATGGCTGCAGATGTGGCAGCAGAGTCCACCATATAATCTGCTGGATTCAAACTCTAACCTGACCTCAACCTCAGCCTATTCACTGCTCCAGTGACTCCTGGTGACCCCAGATTTCACAGGAGTCACAGATTCATTCACTGTGAGCTTTCCATTTTGGTGCTGTTTCCCCCAAATCCCTTTATTATCCTAGCCCATCAGTGTCTTTTGGACCTTCCCAAAGTCATGCAGCCCTCACCAGTTCCAGAAGAAAATTTTCTCAAAGAGCTCCATGTCCTCTCCCCATACCTTGCTCATCTGCCTCCACTGAACCTTCTCATGACCCAACTTTTTCTGTGCTTCTTGACCTGACGTATGATCCTAACACCTACTCCAGCCTCAGTGCCATTGTTTTCCCCTTGCCTAATACTAATCCTAACCAAAACTCTCACCCAAGTCATAAAGATGGAAGCTATATACAACCTGCCTTAAATCAAGATGGACCTGCTAGAATGCTTTTTTTTGGGTAGAAATTACACTGAGATCCAGAGTCCCATGAGTTGGGACTGGGGTTGGGGCCGAGGTTAAATATTGTTCCCCAGATGAACTTTAGGATTATTTAGGCTCATGTTTCACAGGAGCCATGAGCTAGGAAAAAATGGGAAAGTGATGACACTATGGCATGTCTCCAGTCACTAGTGCTGGTTTCACAAGTGAGTAGGTCAGGGGTGTCCTGTCCCAGATTTCCCTGCTGGCTCTCACATGGATAAAACAAACATTGGTACCGTAGGTGCATGGTCTGACAAAAGTCTTCCTTGGAAAAAACAGACTTCAAGGAAGAGTATCTGATGTCATCCCTGAGAGATGACTGGGCTAGAACAGTTTCCTTCATTAACCTGTAAATAAGATATTTGACAGACTGCAGCTCCACAGTGGTGCAAGGATCTATTTATGAGGAAACTCGTCAGAATTCCAGAAGAGATCAAGATACTTTGACTGAGAAGGGATTGTATCCAATAATAACTCTTAAGTTCACAAATAAGTCTTTGATCTCTTCTGTTTCATGACTCCACATTGCTTTTGAAAGACAGCTGAAACTTCAACCCCCACAGTAATATTCAGCTTTTTTTTGTTTTATCCTGTTTACAACAAACACAGGCAGGTGGCAGGTCCTGGTGGTGCGACGAGTGTGAGGGAATGACCTTCCCTTCCTTGCAGCTCAGTGACAAATGAGAAAGAGAGAGAGGAATAGAATAGAATAGAATAGAATAGAATAGAATAGAATAGAATAGAATAGAATAGAAATTTCAGTTGGAAGGAGTATGACAGCTACTCCTGTTTTACATATAACAAGAGGGCTTGGGATTTATGTGATCAACAGTTCAAAAGCTATCAGAAGAAGCTCCTGGCTGTTTGCATGCTTGCTCACAACTGAATGCAAAGCAACTTGAGGTCAAAGTCCATCCCAAACGCATCCCCCCGTGTTGCAGACCACCCCTGTCAAAGCTGCGTGAGGATACACTGCTCCATTCCAGCCCCATGCTGAGTGACAGTCACCCGGTGGCACGGGGACAGCTGGCCATCTGTGCACCTCTCCGGGGAGGAGCACACAGCTGTGAGCACATCCTTTCTCATTTGATTCATCACATGTGAAAGGACGAGGCTGGTATTCCAAGCTGGTCCCACTGTGCTTGTGGCCACGGGGGAGCAAAGCCATGTACCCGAAAGTTAGTTCAGTGAAGCAGTCACAGGTTTTTCTGTTGATTTCCATTCAGGCTTCTAAAGGTACTTTTTCTTTTCTCTATGTTTTATAAAGCACTGCATACACCTACTTTCAGCTATAAATAAGAAATAATCGTGTGCATTTAACACTTATTAAAATTCTTTTTAAATTTATATGCAAACGAGGAGCAGCCACAGGCTCCTGGCAGGTTGCCGATAAAGCCCTTTGTTCTGCAAGGATTCTACACCACTGATGAGGCAGATAAATTTGTCTTCAGTGCCATAGTCTTGTCTTTGCTCTGAATCTTTTTTATAACTACTGGAAGGTGTAGGTTGAGAAATGCTGGTTTGATTAGCTGGGCTTGTGGTTGGTCCCTTTTCATGCCAAAATCATTTAAGTGTTCCAGACATGGCATACACCCATGGAATCTACAAATATATCTCTCCCCAGTGCGTCATAATTCCTGGGGTAGTAAGTGATGAATCATCAGGATCTAATGTGAAGATAAGCTAATTAGCATTAATCAGAGCTCCTGCCCGAGGTGGGAAAATGCTAGGTGAGCAGTCTGTTAGCTGCCATCTGACTTATTTAATTATTTTATTTTCATTTATTTCTATTTTACAAATCGGACTCTTCAAAGCTTCCAAGCTCATAGACTGGTATTCTTTGGTGACATGAAAAATTTAACAGCCTTTTCATGTCCCTCAGTCTCCATCCTGCCCTGAACTCACCCATCATCTCACTTCTTGCATTGCCTGGAAGTCCACAGACTGTGGCTGGGTTGTGCTGTGGCATGGGATGGCTGCTGGGCTTAGAGGTTTCTCCCTGCAAGGAAGCTGCCTGCAGCTCCCTCCTGCTAAAATCATTAAGTGACTATCTCCAGAATTTAAATTAACTCTTACCTTGTTTCAATATGACAGAATAGAGAGATCCCATCGTGTGTAGTAAGTGGTGATGAGAAGTATTTCACTTATGTGGAGTAGTTGCGGTATCAGGCTATGTTCCCTTCTTTCTAATCTGGGCAATAACTTTTTGTTTGAAATCTTTAAAATTATATTGCAGCATTTTTCTTCTAGTAATGTACCTTCTAGCAAAAAATCCCAAGCAGCAGGCATGGCTGTAAATACTTCCCAGTGTGTCCTTACCCTGGTCGGGGCAGGGCTGTTGCAATCAGAGTTCAAGTCTGTGGTGCAGGAACACGAGGAATTCAGTCTCAGCAGAAAGATGCCATCAAACACCACCCTCCGTGAGTGCTGGCCCATTTGGAGGATTGTTTATGGCAAATGCTTTTACCTATTGGCATCTGCAGCATGCCTCTGGATTTTGAAATGCATTGGCTTTGGTGGTGTGTCTCCTCACACCTCACGTTTGGTAATAGGAATCCCAGTACAAAGGGAACGAGGATTCAGAATTATCCATTAGCATAAAGATAATTAGATTTCAGTCAGACCCATGAGGAATTATTTTAAAGATGCTTGGGTACCCGATGTGCAGCATGGCACCTCAGGGAAACTGGGACTGTCCTGCAGCCCCACAGCCCTGGTGACCCACAGTCCATCCTGGTCACAGAACACAGAATGGTTTGGGTAGGAAGGGACCTTAAAAATCATCTCATTCCAACCCTCCTGCCATGGGTAGGGACACCTTCCACTAGTCCCATCTGGCCTTGACATCCACCTGATGTGGCACAGCCTCTCCTCCATGGAACAGCTTGTGGGCTCCATGGGAAGCACCACCCAGCAGAGTGGCAGCCCTGCTGGGACGTGGGGAATGTGTGTCAGCTGACCCCCAGGGCAAGAAAAAGGGAAATGTTTGCCAGTTTGTGGGCTCAGAGTCCTACAGCACTCCAGTCGTGTGGTCCTTTGCTGTGGTGGCCAATGCATTTCTTCACCACCCAGACAGAACTGAGGTTATCTTTCCTTGAAACTGCTGGAGATCTGCCACGGGAAATGCCTTTCTTTGATCTGGATTTTGCCATGATCCCGTAACTTATAATTACACTAACTCTTCCATTCCAGTGAAACCCGCCCCTTCCTTTTTTACCCATGGCACATGGGATTTTTAGAGAAACCACCAAGACTTGTCAGAGCAGCGCTGTGCTCCATGGACTGCTGAGGTGGGTTTTACCTCTTGAGTTTGCTCAGATATAGCAGAATTACTCCTTTTCACCTAAATACTGGTCCATAGCTCTGTACTGAGTTGGAGGAAAAAATACCGTAACAAAACCAAAAGTGCAGGAGCACATAGCTGCTTCTTTTATTAAGGTGAATAAAGTCACCTAGGCCAGCTGAGAAGGTTTGTAGCCACCAGCAGGTGTCATTGCAGCGGCACAGCGGGGTGCACGTCAGGTGAGAACAGAGGCACTGCAGGTATTCAGATAATACCCAATGGAGAATGAAAATTAAAAAATAAATCATGTAATCGCTGATTGCCAGGTAGCTCATTCTTAGATCACTGGTAGCTCATTTGTAGTAGATAGAGTAGATAGGAGGGATTAAATCCCACACTACAATTTGTTTTCTGCTGAATAATTAAGATTTATTAGTCCCAAGCACCAATTATAGTCATTTAGAATACTAATACTTTTTTTTAAATGGAACATGCAAGTGGATTTTGTTTAATGGGAGTAGTTGGGTCCTGATAACCTAACGAGCCTGAGGATTAATGAGGGGGGCTGGTGAGGGGCTGATCTGCCCCATGCTCCACTGCTCCCTCCCATGCTGGGCCCTCTGAGGAGAGCAGAACCCAGCAGCCCACGGGGCTGGGGGCTGTGCCAGGGGCCCGGGTGTTGATTACAGCAGTGACTCAGTGCTGTTATCTTGGCTTCCCTCCTTCGTTTTCTCTGCCATGTCTCCAGGACCTGGTAGTTTGTGCACATCTCCATTACAGTGCTCTAGTGGAAGGGGTCCCTGCCCGTGGCAGGGAGGTTGAAACTGCGTGAGCTTTGAGGTCCCTTCCCACCCAAACCATCCCAAGGTCCTATGATTCTGTAGTTCCTGGGTGCAGGAGGAGAGCCTTGGCATGCGTGTTTGTGCATGTGTTTGCTTGGATGTTCGTGTCTGTGCACGTATTTATGCCCTTGCTAACCTAAGTTTTTAATGCTCACGGATTTCTATGCTAGTGGCTACAGAGTGGCAGACAACACTCCTCTTGAAATCAGTGGCAAACTTTGCTGTCTTAAAGACAAAATAAGGAAAAATGCTCATTAGCCTCTGCTCCTGAGTAATTTCCCCACTCCACTTCTTTCTCTGGGGTCAGCCAGCAAATAGACAGAGAGACATCCCTGAGCCGCCTGTAAGACCTTGGTCAGTCACTGGTAGTTATTATGATGTCATTGCATCAAATGTATAGAAATATTTTATATAAAGTCTCCTGTTACAAGCAGTATTTACTGTTTGCTTGGTGAAGACCACAAGCAGAGCTGAGTATGCTGAGCTCCATCTTGTTCAGATTCAGGAGATAACAAGTCTCCACCCTAAAATACACTTTACAGTTAAGAAATGCAATTTCTGTCTAACTCCTGATCTGAGTATAACCCCGTATACATACAAGACAGTCAAGCCGAGGCAGGTGGGTGTGATGATAAGGGAGATGGACTAAAGGCAGCATTTTATGGCCTTGCAACACAAAAAACAAGTATTTATCTTGTAGGAAACTCTGGCTCTTCCTACTTCTACAGTCACTGATGAGGCTGCACCTCAAATCCTGTTTTGTGTTGAGTTTTGGGCTCCTCACTCCAAGACAGACATTGCAATGCTGGAGAGTTTGCAGAGAAGGGCAGTGGAGCTGGAGAAGGGTCTGGAGCACAAGTCTGGTGAGGAAACGGGCTAGGGGGGCTCATCCTGGGCAAAAGGAGGCACCTTTTTGCTCTCTACAGCTCCCTGACAGGAAGGTGGAGCCAGGTAGGGATCCATCCCTTCTCCCAATAAACAAGTGATAGGATAAGAGGAAACAGCCTCAAGTTGTGGCAGGAAAGGTTTAGATTTAATATTAGGAAAAAATATCCACCAAAATGGTTGTCAAGCCCTGGAGGAGGCTGCCCAAGGCACTCAGGGTGGAGTCACCATCCCTGGAGGGATTTAACAAAGATGTAAATGTAGCACTTGGGGACATGGTTTAGTGGTGGCCTTGGCAGTGCTGGGTTAACATTTGGACTCGATGATCTTAGAAGACTTTTCCAACCTGAACGATTCTGTGATTCAAGACCCGAATGAACACCTGCCAGCACTGGAGATAATGTCTTGTTCTTGGCCTTAGATGAGATAAATCAGTGGGAAAACTTGATTGACTTTGCCAAGAGTTGTATCTTGTTTTCAATTCCATGAATCTAAATTGTTAATCTTTTGCTAAAAGTGTTTGGAGATGCCCCTTAAGCTGGGGACATACAGAGTCACCTGTTCTGGGATGGTGTTTCCTTATAAACCCCGTCAGCTGGGGCTTGGCTCAGCTTGGGGATTTATTTCTTCAGAAAGTCCCAAGTTGCTTTATGTCCTGAAATAGAGGAGAGAGACAGCCAAAGAATTAAAGGGAAAATGTTCTATTAAACATGTGTTTTAAGAAGAATTTGCTTTATCTGTGTAGCACCTCACTTAAAACCGAGAGGTGTAAAAAAGTGTAATTCTCTATAATCCATATGATTTTTACCTTTTGCAGTCTAAGGAGCTTGGATGATGGCCAGAAGATAGATGGGCTTATTTTTTAATTGCAAACTTTGCTGGGAAGAATGTAAATCCTAACCCAATGGCAGTAGTGTTTTAATTGTTTTTTTCAGCAAATATACAATCCATGGGTAATGAAGAAAACTTTTGCCTTAAAAAATGCAATATTAGTATTGGATTTAGCCGTGTAACAATGTCCTGAAGCAAGGACTCTTTTGCCTGTGTATCATTGTCCTGGTGGCAAGATAAGTTTTTCATTCCCAGGTTCTCTCAAAAGCAGATGTGGGAACATGGACTTCCAACTCAAGCCCTAAATAATTCCTAAGCTCAAAAATGTCGCTATAGGCATGTGGAGGTTGTATGCATACAGGTGTGGTAGATGTTTTGGGGTTTTTTAGTATAATCAGTGTTCTCTGTAATGTCAGTTCCATCGTTCAGCAAATACAGCTGACAGTTACAGTAATAGATCAGAGACCATGACAAGTAAGTTAAAAAAAGAGTCTGTGTTACAAAATGACCTGCAGTTAAATAGCTGATCTCTGGTGGTGGGTTGAGTTAGTTAATTATCTGGTTGGGAAAAAATCTATGCCAGAAGCTTCTGTTATCATCCATTCTTCCTTCTTCTTGAATTTTTTTTTTCTTCTTTTCATCTAAATGGGTGCAAATGCTGGGGCAGTTGTTGTGGATCTGTTTGCGTTTCATGGAAGCAGCTGGCATTGTGGTGGCACCGCGGTGGCATCACTGGGGGCTCCTGGTGCGGGCAGACCTGGCAGAGGTACCTGCGCACCAGTGACGTACTGGGATGTACTGGGACGCAGTGGCTGCTTGCACACCAGCCACCCTGGTCGCTGCCTCCCGTGGGACTGACTCCATACACACCCTTCTGTTTGTTCAGTTCTGCTTTGTTTAACTTTTCTGGAAAACCTTTTCCATGGAGTGCCGTGTCGCGGCTGACCGCGGGGCAGGGCGAGCTCCCAGGGCAAGCTGTGTTGGAAAACAAGTCTGACCTCAGCCAGCAAAGTTGGTACTTTAACATTTTTGCCCTTCACCACCTCTGTGAAATGGTGATAGCTCACACTGGGATGATGGGAACGGACGCTTCCCTCGGGCTGCTTTCCCCAGTCAGGGTCAGGCCACCAGGACCCTCTCTGTGGTCAGCCAGGGGTACAGCCCAGCAGAAGATTGCTCTTGCAAATGTCACCAGAGATGAGAATCAGAGCATGAAAATACAAAGAAAGGCTCGGGATGAACGTGGCTTATATCTGGGTCTTCTGCCTCCTGGGAAGGTGAGTGCATCAGCCAGGACTCTGTCCTGCACTTCAACTTCTCCCAGCAAAACTGTGGTGAAGTTTGGTGCACCCTACGAAGAGTTGTAGGTTTTTCTGAGAAAAATAAATAATGTGGCTTAAAATTCCTGACCCCATGCACTCCTGGACCAGGTGATAAGCTCTCCAGTAAGAACTGCATCATTAGAACTGTACTAAGATTTCAGCCCTTGCAGGTTTGTGCCTATAGTTTCTTGTATTCCTGTGAACCCCAAACTCAAAGCAAAACCAAGTTGAAAGAGAGAAGTTTCATCAATTATTTTTCTCATCAAAACCATATGAAATTGTGACTTTCTCATTTTTTCAGTGTGAAGCCTTTGATCAGTCCTGCCTCATAAACATATGATTAGCTGGGGTTAAAATGAAATCCAAGACTGGGAACGTTTTGTGTGGTCTCTGGTTTTGAAGTGACAATTTTTCATGTCTGTCCTAACCAGGTTATCTCTGGGCCATTGCTGACAGTCACTTTCACAAAACCATAGCCAAAAACTGATGGGAACCCTTGGTAGAAATATGCTGAGAAGCCAGCCTAGCCATAGCAGGGATCATTTATTATTTTTATTTTAGCATAAAACATAAAGTTTGCTACATTAATTAATAGGCCAAGTCATAATTCCCTATTATGGCACCTCCTGGCACTGTATTTGGCTGTATTTGGAAAATGAGACTTTCATCCAGGCCCTGAAGTTTGGAAACCAGCTCTCTCCAAGCTGTTTTCCATACTGAGACACAAAGATGAAAATAATCTCATGACCATCCACTCCTGTAGTAAAATCTTGTGCAATTAAATCTATGAATCTCAATACCTGAAAAACAGGATTTGATGACACATGACAAGAGCCGAGTTAAAATATGTATGACTTCGTACTGGCACGGTGGATAATCTTTATCATCACGAGTGTGGAGAAGATGAAATCGAGGCATGGGGTGGGGATGTATAGCACCAGAGTTACCTCATATATTCCCACCCCTTACCTGGAGTCCCATTCTGAAAATGAACCCCAGAAGTATTTCTGAATAGACAGTATTGAAAAAAAAAAAGGAAAACAATCTGTAAAGATGCTTTGTATGGAGTCAGGGGTTGCTGTGGTGCTTAGTGCACCCCGTCTCTCTTGGTCTGCTAACTCATTACCTAGTTTGTTGTGAGGAATTAGGAGACTGAGGCAGCAAAGCTGCATGTTGCCTGTCAGTCTGAGTCCAGCTCACAGGATCAGACCTCTCCATCCTAAATTTCATCCAGGAGCCTCTGCCCCATGCTGCTGAGGCCGCCAGGATTAGCTGTCAAGCGTTTAAACTGCTCCTTGTTTTACATCTCATAGGAGGTAACATTTAAGGAACTTCTAGAAGTCAAGTGGCAGGACAAGATTAATTAGGATTCCTTTCTAATCCTAATTACAATGATATTTGCTTCCCACGATAGGAGTTGTTCATTATCATATGTATAAGTTTGTTTCTTTAGTCTGTCTGCTTCCCTCCCCCCAACAAAAAAAGGTTAAATAATATTTAATACATTTCTGCAGTCATTAAAAAAAATCAACTCTTTTTAATCTAGTAAAAACATCAGATGGGCAGAGGAGAAACCCATTCAATTCCCTATTAATTTCCCTTGCTCTCTAATTATATGCAAATCCACCAAGCCCAGGTTTTAATTCAGCTGCTCGCATTAAGAGATCAGAGGAAGATTCAAAATGGGAAAGCAGAGTTTGACGTGTCGTCGGGGGCTCGTATGAATTTGACTGGAAGATAAATTCCACATTTTAATTAAAATGTTTATTCCGCTCTGCACAATAATGCTTGCTTGCTTTCAGAGGAAAAAAAGGGTATTAAGCATTAAAGGAACTAATTCCTCCTATCGAGAAAATTAGGATTTCTCTCAGGCAGACACAGGGTATCATCCAGGATTAGCGGCTGTAGCATTCTTTGTAAACATGTCACCCTTGAAAGTGAGCAACAAGGAAAGCTGCTATCGCCTTACTGCTGCAGGGTGTCCATAGAGCATCCCTTCGGCTCCAGAGGGGATTATCTTCCCTCCATGGCCCCCACAGAGCCGTTTATCATGGAAACTGGGAAATAAATGTGAGTCAGATTAGGATAATGTGGGGATGGCAGCGGGCAGCTCGCCTCTCTCCATGCTGGGATCAGCAGGGGGATTTGGGGGTCCCTGTGGGGAGGGATGCCCCTTGTCACAGCCCTCACCCATCGGGCTGCACTGGTTGGCAAAAGCAGTGCTATGGAGGGAGTGACATCTGTCCCCACACTGGGCTGGAATGATGCTGTGGAGGGGTCTGGGAGAAACCCCGGGGAAGGCTCAGAGCTGCCGTGGTTCATTCGTTCCTGGCCATCCATGTCAGAAATGTGCTTGACATTTGTATAAATTTGAAAGGATTTCACCATAGTAGAGAAATGTGCACTCAAGGAGGATGATGTTACATATTATCATCCCTGGTTGTTTTGACTTATCTGTTACTGGACTGTGGCATGGGCTTGGACATGGCCACCTCTGACATGATAAAACACTTTCCTCTGGTATCATGTGACGTTGTGCGAGTGCATGGCCTTGGCCATTGGGTGTCATGGGAGAAAGCTCCCTCTGGACAAGTCAGTACCATTTTTATTTTTATTTATTATTCCTGTTGTTACTATTATTTTTTCACAGCACTGTCAGCGAGTTAGGGATTTCAGATGGGGTGAGAAACTTGTGTTTGTTGTCTGTTTCTTTCAACCAGTGATGTTGTCAGATAATGAGATCTCCCCTGAAGCTGAGCTTTGAGACTAGCAGATTTAAAAGAAAGAGGAGAGGAGAGGAGAAAAAGGTGAAAATAAAATAGGGACTAAAGTGCTTGCCAGGAGGGGCTGGCGACTGTCCCTTCCCAAACCTGTAGACAAGGGGCAAACATCCTATGATAGGTCTCCTGTCCAGGTCCTGGTGTGACAGGGGTGACACCAGCAGGATGGTGTCACCCATGGTGGCCTTGCACCCTGGCACTGCTGTGACGTGGAGGGGCAGGTTTCACCCCTCTGATGTTTGGTGAATCGAAACATCTTAAATCACATCAGTGTTTTTGGGGGGTTGTGTTTTGTAAACTCCCCCACACTCTTTCAAGTACATGGGCTGGTTTTGTTTTTGTTATAAATTGAAAGAAAAAACACAGCCAGCAGCCAGGACCCTTCTCCTCACACCCAGGGGTTCTGTAAGCAAACATTTGCCTCCGGAAAACTGCACAGCACTGGCACCTGGAGGGTTCTCGTTGTGGGCAGATGGCCCCAGAAATCTTGTAGGTTTTTCCATCTGTTGCTGCAGCACATCCTTGGAGAGGAGGGATCTTAGAATCACAGAATGGTTTGGGTTGGAAAGGACCTTAAAAACCATGTTGTTCCACCTCCACTGCCATGGGCAGGGACACCTTCCACTGGACCAGGTTGCTGCAAGCCCCATCCAACCTGGCCTGGAACATTTCCAGGGCATGGGGCAGCCACAGCTTCTCTGGGCAACTGGTGCCAGGGCCTCACCACCCTCAGAGGGAATAATTTCTTCCCAGTATCTAGGGATGTGACAATCAGATGCCAAAGCCATCTCAATTCAGATCCAGCACACAGCCGGGGCTGGGGTTTGCAAACGGCTTCTCAAAGCAGGTGAAAATCCTTGAAACCAGCAGCACCAGGGGTCAGGACATGGCTCTCACAGTGCAGAGCCTCAGTGTTTCACCAAACCTTGCAGCCTGAGGTTTGGCTGGACCTGGTGCTGCCAGGCACACGGAGGGGGACATCCCTGGCCCTTTGGGAAATGGTGTCTCAAGCCTGGCAACAGGGCAGGCCTTGCCTCTGTGACATATTTTCATTTTGCTTTCCTCCCTTGCTCTCTTGGACATTTTCCTGATTATTTCTGGGTACTGGACTGACCGCTCGCCTTCGAGAAGTGGAGTGAAATAAAGCAGGTCAGATACTATCAGCATCCACAGGTCAAGTGGAAGCCTTTGTGTTCACAGCCTCAAGCGTTACCAGTAACTCCAGGGTTTGCAGGTTTTGATTCAAATTCTCAGAACCACAGGGCATGATGGGGACAGAGATTTTTTTTCTCTGAAGCCCAGAACATGAGAGAGCCAGTAACCAGGGATGGATGTTGCAGAACAAGAGGAACAGCTGGGGGTTGATGCAGCCCCAGAATTAAATTGCCCTGGTTTTGGGGAGAAACCAGCAGGGCTTTGGTGCTGCAGTGCAGCCCCTGGGTTATATTGCCCCAGCATTTTGGTTCCATGAAGCCAAATGTCACCACTGCCTTTTGTGGCAGTGGCACATTGGGACTAGTAGGGGGGTGTTTCTGTCCCCTCGAGCAGATGCTTTGAGTGTCACAGCAGGAGAGTTTCCCAAGCAAGGCAAGCGTTGCACGAGGGAATTTTCTGTGGGTTTGAGGAGGCTTCTGGAGTGAGGTGGCTCTTCTGCTGAATGGAACTGTAAACATTGGGTGGTGATGTCTAAATTTCATTTCTTGGGGGTTCCATCTCTCTGGTATGGGGTGTAGCTGCCTCCACACTTGCTCCCAGTCACCCTAAGAGAGCAGCCTCTGGGAGGGACTTTTCATCTTTATTTTTCCATGCCTTTTTTTTTTTTTTTAATTTTTCAGGAAGAACCACATACATCTTTCTCTTAGAAGATAAATACNGGGATTTTCCTCTTTTTTTTTCCATTCCTTTTTTTTTTTTTTTAAATTTTCAGGAAGAACCACCTACATCTTTCTCTTAGAAGATAAATACTTGAGAAGTGAAACAGCTCTTCCTGTGCCCGTAAATGGCAAAAAACTCAGCTTATTTCCCCTGCAGAGTTTGACTGAAAAATAATAACCATTACTGGTTAAAACCAGAAACCAACAGCAGCACGGAAGGTCACTGAGAAATTTTGGCAGGTTTTTAAGTTCTTTCCCTGTATTTCCCCCATTGCAGTAAGTGTTCAAGGCCAGGTTGGATGGGGCCATGAGCAACAAGGTCTAGTGGGTGGTATATCTGCTCGTGGCAGGGAGTTGTAACTGTATTATCTTTAAGGTCCCTTCCAACCCAAACCATTCTGTGATTCTGTGATTTGTCCCCATCGTGTCTGGAGCTTGGTCACTCCTCTGAGTGCTGGGACGCAGAAGGTGTGAAATGCCAGGGAACTTGTTCCCTGATGCACATCCCGCTTGCAGGGGAATCAGGATCAGGGGAGCTGAGTTTGGCCACTAAGGCGAGCGCATCCCCTGGAATGTGCAAAGATCAGGGCTACCCAGGTGCCTCATCAGCATTTTCAAAGCAGAGCTGGATTTTAAAGAAGCTGAAAGAAATCAGGGGGAAAGGGAAGAGTTGAGGGAATTAATGCTCCATCAACCACAAAATATAGAGTGCCGGGATAAAAACCAGAGTGAGGACAATGTTTGGATAAAAACCTGAGCAAAGACAATATTTGTGTGTATGTGTGATATGTCTCTTAAACCAATCAGCTCCTTGTTGCAATTCATATGCAGAATTAATAGCTGCAGATTATTCCTTTCCTCTCCATCTGACTGCTGCTCATAAGCACGTCAGAGCCAGCCAGAGGTGGGGTGCACAGGGCAGTGGGACTCTTCTGGTCTTGGGGATGAGGTCTCTGGTCTCTGGAGGAACCCTTGGTGGTGCTGAAGGTAAAGAACCAGATCCAGCCCTCTGTGCCACAGCCACGCTGGTTGACCTGGCCAGGGAGATGCTGCTGCTGCTGCTGCTGCTGCTGCTGTTGCTGCAGCCACCAAAATTTGGCTGTGCTGGAGGGGTGCACGGCTGGATGAGGGCAGTGCCTGAGTGTGGGTGGCTTTAACTTTCCCTGTTTCCTTTCCGCTGCGGCAGCGGGCTGGGGCGCTGGGACTGCAGCAAAAGTGAGAAAAGAGAAAAAAGTGTTCTGAGACGAGAAATGAGTCGACGCTGCCTTTGCCCACAGGCTGCCGAGGGCTCCGGCCCCAGCGCGTGCAGTCAGTGCCAAAAATGGTCTGCAGTGGGTACTTGGGGTGATCTTTTATCACAGCTTCTCCTCGTGTAACAACATGGGGAAACGAGGGGTGGGGGTGTCTGCTGACACAGTCTGGGGCCCTGAGCTGGGAGGTGTTACCAGAACTTAGAGTGTGCAGAGCTGGCTTTGAGTCATGGGCTCTGGGTCCCCGGTGCCCCAAGTGACAGCATTCCCCTGGGAGTCCTCCTGTGAGCCCTCTTGGCATCTGATGCTTCAGGATGTACCTAATAATGTCCTTAATAATACCATAGAATCACCGGATGGTTTGGGTTGGAAGGAGCCTTAGAGATCATCCAGTTCTAACCCACCTGCCATGGGCAGAGACACCTTCCACTAGACCAGGTTGCCCAGGGCCTCCTCCAACCTGGTCTAATGTCCCCGATACATCCCTAATCATTTGCTAATTTGGACTGATTGGAGGATAAAGAGCAAAAGGCACCGTGCCCCTGGTCACAGGTAGCTTCCCCAGCAGTGGTGCATGCTTGGTGCAGCCTGACCTTATACCTTTCTTTCTGTGGCACGATGACTAATTTTGCAGTGAAGAGGAATTAATTCCTCATTGAATCAGCAACAGCAAAACTTGGTAGGTTTTGTTTTTCATAGCCGACACGTCGACTCATCTCACTCTCTCTGAGAAGTGATGTCAGAGCAAACACACATGGGGCAACTCGGGGCTGGACTGCAGCCTGCAGCTCCTGTGCTGCACCCAGGCACCCACGCAGGGCAGAGGAGCACAGAGAGCTGCTCGGAGCTCAGCCCCGCATCTGAGCCGGGAACAGCCTTGGGGGATGCTCCCAGCAGCCAGACACACAGCACAGCCAGTGACACAGGGCTCTGGGACTGCCAAAACCCACCTCTGCCATGGTGGTGATGGCCACCAGCATGGCACAGCTGCCAGCCCCAGCTCCCTTGCCTCGGCCAGGCCCCTTGCCACACACTGCTGGGCTGCCCCACAGCTCTTCATTTCTCTGTTTTTGGGGCTGGCAATGTGGGAAAATTTGAAAGTGATGTGAGTAATCTCATGTGACTGCGGCTGGGCTCCCTGGCGAGGCTGGAAACCACAGCGCTCACCCCGGCCACCAGCTCCTGCACCCAGGCGCCCTGTGCTGTGGGGGACAGGTCCTGCTCCCCCCGGGGTGCTCCCAGCTTTCCCTCAGCACGGCCATGGGGGCACCTGGCTCCAGGGGTCACAGACGGGTTATGGGACTTTCCTCTCCCTGCAGGCTCCTCTGCATCTGTGGACAGACAGTGGCTCCCACACTGCAGGGGTTTCCAGCAGTTTTGGCTCTCAGGATGTTGGCTGATGTTCTGGGAGCTGAGGTTTGTGCAAGGCAGGCAGCACCCTGTTATCCTCCGTGGGGAGCACGGCACCCCTTGGAGTCACATCCCCAAAGAAAATTTAACAGCATGAAATTCAACATTTTTCACTATTGGAAGGAGCAGTAGAATTAAGCTACTTTTTTTTTAGTTCTGAATTGTCTTCTACCAGCAAATTAATTAAAGTCATTCCCATCCATAGAAGCAGCAGTGGAGCCCAGCACTGGTGGGATGTTGGGATCCTCAGCAGCCCCCCAGGCAGCTTGATGTGACCACTGCTGCTTTTAATAGCTATGCTCAGTTGTAAAAAGGAATACTTCCCACAGGTTACAAAACATCCCCTTCTTTTTTTCATTTGTTTCTTTTCCCAAACTGATCCAAGCACAAAAAAATTCTTTTTTTTTTCTCCAATATTTTCACAGATTTAAAAACTCAGAGAGTTTTACCAGCCATGGAAATTTTTTAGTTTGATCATTTCACTCAAACTTTGACTTTTGACCTTCTGTGCTACATTTTTCTAAGGTTAGCTTTAAAGTTTAACAGAAAAATCCTCCATCAAACCAGCAAAGTAAAACTACTCATTTTTAGCATTTCATGACTAAATAGATGTCTTAAAAAAAATGAATTAAAATACTTGCTAACACAAGGTGCTTTCCAGAAAATGTTTGATTATAATCTCACACCATTCTCTAGTGAAAACCCCACATTTTGATTAGAAACGCCTCATTTATAGTTCTGATCAACCAGCAGCATCCCAGCAGCTTGTATAACCCCACTGGTGCCTGTGGTCAGAGCATGTGTGATGGGGAGTGAGAGTAAAGGAGAAGGATGTTGAGCCTGATCAGGCACCTTGGAGCCAAAATACACTGGAACTCCAGTGGTGAGGGTGATCCTCATATGCAAATTCCATTGGGTTTATGTGTGCTCAGAGGAAGGAGAGTTTTCTGTCTGGCCTTGAGATCCCATCATGATCACACACCCATGCGTGAGTGGAGAGATCTAATTTTGCCTTGCCGACAATTAGTCTTTCTTAATAATTAATGCAACTGTGTTTTCTCTGTGCTCCTGCAATTACTTCTAGTTATTAAAGTCACATCTTGGCTTCAAGGAGGGATCTTCTTCCCTCAATAGCGTTGGGTTTTTCAGTCATTTTTGGGGAGGTTGGTGCTGGGAGTGGTTGGTGCTGGGAGAGGCACGTGCTGCAGCATCAGAGCCTGGCCCAGCACACAGGGGAGGAGGGGCAGTGCTCACCAGGGAGCTGGGCACTCAGCAGAGCTGCAATTTAGCAGATTTGAGAGGGGGAGAAAAACCCTCCAGACTTGCAAACCCCATCCTGCTGCTCCGTCCCCTCTGGAAATACCATCCTGCTGCTGCTGGAAATGTGTCTCTTCCTTCCTGTACGAGGTCGTGGCTGCACAGCTCATTCTGCCCTCAAAGGGCTGTGCTGGAAGAGGTGAAGCAATGCTGTCCTTGGAGCCCCTTCACGTCCCTCCGTGGCTGCTGAAGGACAGGAGGTGACAAATTGGAGTTGGGACCATGATGTTTGGCACCAGCAGCTTTATTTTTGGTGGGTGGGTAGTGAGCCGCTCTGTCACTGCAGCTCTGGGCTGTGTTGAAACCCAGGAGACAAAATAAGATGCTTTACCAAACCACAGCACGTCCCCTGTGATGTCCTGACCAGCAGCACCTCGTGTCCTCCCAGGAGACCTGCTGAGAGAACACCAAACCACTGCCCTCCTGTCACATCAATCCTCTTGGGAGAAAACATTTACATCAGGTTAATTTTATGGCATAAAACATTGTCAGCTGCTAAGTCCTGGCTTTGAAAAGCCTCGTCAAGGTTCATGTGCTGCAGCTGATTTGCAGGAACGTAATCTAGACCTTGCAAAAAAGAGGAATTGATCCCGTTTCTCTGGCATATGGATTTCTATAAGCCAGGTATGGTTTCACAGTGCAGCTGGGGAAGACCAGGAGCTGCAGTCATAGCCATGGGCCACAACCATTGGCAGCTGCAGTCTTTGAACCAGGATCAACACGGAGTTTTCTCTGTTTCTCCGTATTTTTGTGCAGCATTTCCTTCTTCCCTTCATTTTGGGAGCTGGGTTCCTGTAACTCCCTAATGGAGAAAGTAGAAGGGGGGATGAATAGCCCCTTGCAGAAATTTTTCTTGTCTCCTTGCTGGTCATCCTTCCCCACCAGGTCTTTATGGCTTTAGAGAGTAAAGAAGTTTTTGAGTGAGGCAAGGGCCAAATGTAGAAGGGTCATGGGGAAGGCAGCTCTTCCTACTGGTGCAGCATCTTGTTTTCCATCTGAACTGATGGAAAATCTGAGTAATTAAGATGCAAGTCTTTATTGTACCACCAAGTTATCATTGAATCATTGAATCTGAGCATGGTTTGGGTAGGAAGGGACCTTAAAAAGAATCTCCTTCCAATCCCCTGCCATGGGCAGGGACACCTTCCACTAGACCAGCTCTAAGCCCAGTCCAACCTGGCCTTGAACACTTCCAGAACTTGTTCTGAAAGTTCTGCTTTGATGGGAAGGAGGACAGTCGATGCTTTGCTCTAACCACGTGCACTCTGCTTTTCCCTGGGAAGGTATCCTGCAGATCAGCATCAGAACAGTTCATCTGCCTTTGTAGTGGTCTGTGTCTTCTGACATTGCTCTGAAAGCTGCTCACAGTCGTCAGGCAGCGAGGCTGGCTGGTGGATGGTGCTGTGCTTTGGATCAAGCACGAGGCAAATGGGAAAGAAAGATCTGCCCTGCTTTGAACAGAAGAAATGCTTGAGTTGAGGTTTTCAGAGCAGCTCAACATTGAGCTCGTTCTGCTCCAGTCCCATGTTAAAATGTACACGTAGAACTGCATATCCCTCATTTAGGCTTTGTGGCTCTTAAATAAGCTAAACCATAGCTAATTTTAGAAATATCACTGAAAAGCTCTGCTTCATCTCATTTCATGGCTAAGAATAGAAGAAGCTCAGAGCTCCAAACGTGTGTTTAACTAAGCAGGAACCAGCCCAGTGCTGCTCTCGATGGGAAAACCACGTAACCCATAGCCCTGCTGCAGGACTGGAACGCCTGTACCACACCAGTTGTGCTGGGGAGGGGGGTTACGTTCCCAGTACCCCATTGTATGCAGTAAATCTACACCTGTTAAGCATCGGGAATCGGGTTTTTCATTCATTCTCAAATGCAAACCTGCGTGCCTCTTGGTTTTTATTTGCATGAGCAAACCTTTGTGGGAAAGGCAGATGTAAAGCAGCGTCTCCACCAGGCTGTTTTCCTTTCCGCTTCATGGGCTTCCTCCTCAGAGTGGGGATGCAAAACACAGGACTTGCCCAGGGCTCCTAGTTCGCTTGGAGTGGCCGGGATAGGTCCAGGACAGGTTGATCAGAGCCACTGTCTGCGTCTGTGCCTCCTCCACCAAAGCCAACCGGAGCTTCGTGCTCATTCTGCCTGAGCAAAATCATTACCAAAGTGAAAGGCACCAGTGAATTGAGTCCAGGGATCCAAATGACTTGTCAAAAGTCACACAGCAAATCATCTGTAGACATCCCAGTGAGACTGATGAGAACTGGCTGGCAGTGCCCAGCTCCTAGCCCCTGGAGAGCTGTCTGACCTGCTCTGTTCCCATTTTCACCCTGTTTTGGAGTGCTGTTAGTCCTGTTTCTTTTTGTGGATTTATCTGGGACAAATCCTAACATTCCACCACTGAAACAAAGTCAGTTTGGATTTAAAGGCAACCATGGGCGAAACTGGGCATGTTAGGAAGCAGCACGAGACGCTCGAGGCGAGGAGGCTGCGTAGATGGCAGCGTGTGTGAATGTGTGTGTGTGTGTTCCTTACAGCTGTGCAGCCCTTCCAAACAGGTTCCCCTCTCTCTGCTCCAACATGCAGGAGGACTTCCTGTTGTGTTCACCAAGAAGGGCCTTTTCCAAGGTGTTGGGCTCTGACAGCCAAGCTGTGCGTAACCAGGAGTAAGCACAAGAGGAGACAGATTTTCCTTTGCTTCGTTTTCCTGGATTCTTTGCATCTCCAGCACTACTTCACCTCCCTCTGGTCCTTCTCCAGCGCTGGAGCTCAGACCAACAGGGATTTCAGCCCAAGGGCTCACTGGTGACCATGTCTCTTTTTCAAAGGCATTACCCTCGGAGTTTAATGGTGGCCTTGGCAGTACTGGGTTAATGGTTGGACTTGACGATCTCTGTAAAGTCTTTTCCAGCCTAAATGATTCTGTGATCCTGTGTCTGTCCTTGCATGACAGCCCTGATTAGTAAAGCCCAAACATGACTTTCACACTGAATATGAAGGATTCACTGTGAAAGTCCAGATTTAGACCCTGTGGCAGCCCAGGACAGAGAACAAGAGCTTTGCATTGGGTAACATGCTTGGAGCACTCATCCTGGAATAAAAGATACTGGAAATGAATGTAAAAAAAGTTCTGAATTTTGAAAACTTCATGCTGATTTGATCTGTTTTCCACTTATCCAAGAAATCATCTCCATCTGTTTTCCCTGCTTGGTTTATGGATTTTTTTTTTGCAGGATGCTGCAGTGTTTGTTTAGTAATTTGTTTAGGGTTTGTGAAGTGTTTTTAGTTATTCCCAGCCTTGCTGGCAACAGCAGGACTGCAGAGGGCACTGGCCTTCCTTGCTGGTGGATCCTGACTTCTGAGTCCTCTCTGTCGCTGTGTCTTGCAGTCCAACAAAGTTCCGGTCGTGCAGCCGTCGCACGGAGTGCACCCGCTCACCCCGCTCATCCCCTACAGCAACGACCATTTCAGCCACGGCTCCCACTCGCCCCACCTGCCCGCTGACATCAACCAGAAACAAGGTAATGGCAGCACTGGGACCTGTATGCTGGGAGGGGGACAGAGCTGGAGATCGCTGAGGCTGTCACCTTCTTGGTCCCAAATCAATGAGAAAAAAACCAGGAGCTTTGGTCAGCTGGGACATTGCTCAGCAGTAAGAGGTTATTTAGCTTATTGGCAATGCTCTGTGATCTGGCTCTGAGCAGTTTGACACCAAAAGTGCCAGCCCTGCTGATGGAGTGTGCTCAGTTCTCTGTACAAGCTGTCCTGCACCTTGAGACCAGACCAGAGCCTGCACGATGATGCACAAGAGTCAACCAGAAAACAGAAAGTAATCTTTCCTTTGACTCATACCCAAACTGTTGTCAGGTTGTCATTTTGAGAAAATAAATGCTTGAAACAGGAAATATTTTGACTAAACAGGATCAATGTCTGATAGTTGACTGGATTGTGACACGTGTGTCCCCGTAGCCACACATTATCCGGTTGTCACACAGTTTGGCTTTTTGTGTTCCTGTGTGAGCCCAGGCTGTGTCAATTGGCTCATGAGGCTATGGAGGAAAGTACAGTATGTTGAGGTCAAACCCTCTAAAATAAACTGTAAATACAGGTATGTGTTGAGGAATTCACCCTGGTCCATCATTCCATCATTCTTCATGAGTTCCTGGCAAACTGAGAGTAAAATCAAACTTTTCTCTATCTTACATTAGTGCAGAACATCTGTTCATATTACCCAGGCTTTTACACAAACCTGGGCTTGATTTTGTGTGAAAGCAAGCAAATTGAGAGTTTTGTGTCAAACTGCATTCAGGAAGGAGGTCAGTGTCCATCAGAGCACAGAAATCAGTGCCAAAACAGAGGCACAAAACCAACTGTTGTGATTTGGGCAAGGGCCTCCACCCAGGAATGATCCAAACTGTCCCAGAGGCATCAGCTCCATCAAGTTAACATCACTGATAAAACAATGGGTTATTGAGGATGCTCTTGGCTGGAAGACTCACTGAATAATCCCTGGTCTGAACCTGGAGGCCACATTCCGGACTCTTCAGGGATGCTGATGGGTAGGATTTAGGTCTGGTGTGAGAGATACCCAGGCACATCCTGGTTGTCTTCCAGGCAGCACACTGCTTGTCAGCCATCAGAGCATAATAAACTCTGCAGAAAAACAGGAGGAGTTAACAAAATAAACCTATTAAAAGCTCAGCTAATGGCTGAGTTTGAGTCTGGAGAGAAAGTGTGCAGGAAGGCACCCTGACACACCTTCCCCCACACTGCCTTTGCTGTACCTGGCAGAGCTCTGCCCCTCCAACAGCCCCTCACCATGAGCTGCCTCCTGGGGCTCACTGTCAGCCTGGGAAACCTTAAGTGATACAAGAGCAGCTCACCCAAGGGCAGAGCTGGTTATATCCCTCTGTGGAGGCTGTGATTGGCACCAGGGCAGTCCCTGAGCATTCATCTCTGTGGTGGGTCAGTCATTCTAGGACATTGTCCGTGGGCTGCCCACCTGCACCCTCAGTGCAGGCACTGTCTAGGCTCCCCTCCCCATTTAGCTTGTACTTTTACAGACACAGGGAGTCTGTTTGTCCCAGAGACCCCTCCAGGTGCTATTCAAGGAGAGGTTCAGAGCACCATCCTCAGTTGGGTCTTGCCTTTGTGGTGCAGCTGTGATCATACATGCCCCATCCCTACACTGCTGGGGCAAGGGTTTTCTTCCCTGTTCATCCTGGATGTGCCCCATCTCTGTTTTCATCACTGAAATAGCTCCCATTATCACCCAGAGTAAGCACTTGAGAGTCACTCTCATACTCATTCTCCCAGCATCCCTTCAAAGTTTCTCACAGTAGCCCAAGGACACACAGACGAGGAAATACAAGCAGGAATTCTGAGTCAGTGGCTGGTGCCCCAACCACTGGGCCAGCAAGAATAACTTGTGCTCTGACTTACGCAACTCATATTGTTGGGGGTGCAAATCCGAGGATGTTCCATCAGCTGCCTTGTGCAGGGCTGGTTTTGTTTGACCCTTGTGGGCCACTGAGTCCTGCTTGAAGCAAATCTCATACTGGGTTATATATTCCTTTCAGGTCAGTTATATATTTATTTTAGCTGACTACTAATAAGATGCTTGGAATCTGTTGGTGTCATTCTTAATAAGGTATCATCCATACACCTAGGAGAAAAATCCAGTTGCAACTGCTTGCAACTCATCACCAATTTAGTCCATGTATTTATCACCCAGGACAGCCACTCGTCAATCCATGTACCCAATTTTTGTCTGAGGCTCGATGGCAGCCATCACTACACCACGCTGTGCCAGAGCTCAGCCCCAGCCCCCCCCAGTTTCCCAGTCCAGGGGTCAGCTGGAGGCTGCTTTTGCCAGCAGTACTGTGGTTACCTGAGTCCCACCCGCAGCCCCAGGCTCCACAGGATGTTTTCCAGTCCGGATAGGAACGGAGCGATGCTGTGGCTGTGTCCCCTGGCCATGCTGCCCGTGCCAGCGGCTTTGAAGATCACACAGGGATTCCCCATGCAAAGGGTGAATTCCCACCTGGCACCATACCCACCTCCACAGTTCCTTGGCACCCACTGAGCTGCAGAACAGTTGTTTTGAACTCAAATTGCTTAAAATGAAGTTGGAAGTGATAACTGCTGGAGCATCCCCACTGCCTGCTCACGGGGGGTCCTGTGGATGACGGATGGAGAGGGAGCATAGGAATGGCTTTGACTGTCCACTGAGCACCTGAGTGGGCTCTCTGGGAAAGGCAGAGAGATGCCTGGAGTCAGCCAAATCCTTACCAAAGCACGGTGCTGCTTGGCCTCAGGGTGGCATGGAGGAGCTATGATGCTTGTGCAAGAGCAAGATGCCTCCTCCACGCCCTTACGTTGAGTGTTTGTGATTTTGAAGCAATGTGCATGACCCACCACATCCCCACAGAGAGAACCACAGGAAATAAAAGGGAATTAGACCATCCTGCCACTTGCAGATAGCTATTTCATGCAGCTGTCCACAAGTGCCCATAGATGAAGCAGCCAGGGGGTTGGGAATGATCCGGGTCAGCCAGGGAGTGCAGTGCCAGGTCCAACTCCTCTCCTTCTCCCTTCTTCCAGGAGTGCACCGTCCTTCCCAGACCTCAGACATCCCTGGTTTCTACCCCCTGCCCCCCGGTGGAGTTGGCCAGATCACGCCGTCGATGGGATGGTGAGTGAGGAGGGCTCGGCCCTCGCAGCCCCAGCCCCGCTGGGAGGGGTCACTGAGCCAACCACTGCGGCCGCTCCCCGTGACCTCCACGGTGCTTTCCCCCAGCTTCACCCTTCCTGTGTGCTGTGCGAAGAGAGAGGAGAATTTAGCCCTGTCTTGGAGGTGGGGAGCAGACCCGTGGAGAGGCTGAAGGCTTCGTCCTGGCTGAGGCATCCCTGGAGAGGGGTTACAACCTGCCCAGTTCAAAACTGCCTCCTGCTTTACATCTGCCTGTGTGGATTAGGGAACCCAGTGAGAGCTTCCTACACACCCCTCCTAATCACAGCAAAAGTCTCTCTTTTGAGTAGGAGGTAATTTTCTCCCTCGCTGGACTTTTCGGCACAAACAGTGCTTTCCCTGAGCGTGCCACCAGCACGGAGTAATCCCGTGGGATGCTCCATCTGCCAGGCCATGGTGTTTCTTGGGACCTGACATACAGGGAAAAAATATATCATGGCAAAGACCTGCCAGGAAGCAAGCCCGGTACCCACAGCCTGGCCACAGCTCAGCCAGTTGGTAACCACTGCCCCAGCAGGCATGGCAAAGGAGAGACCATGAGCTGGAGCACTCCCAAAATGTACCCCCTGCGTGGGCCAGCCCTGCAGAGCACCCTGCAGAGCAGAGCCAGTTGGTAAACCTGCCCCGGGGACACAAGTTAAAAATACACCAGTGTGTTCTCTGTGGTCATTGCCACCGGCTTTTGTCCCCGTGACCGTGAGCACACCAAGAGAGCGGGTCTGGCAGGTGCTGCCATGTGGGCATCATCACTGCTCAGATTAATTTTTAATCACTGGTGATGATGTAGGGACATGGCAGAGGCTGACAGGGAGACTGGTGGCTGCAGGTGGCAATTCAGGGTTGCTGGGATGAGGAGAGAGTGCAGGGCAGGTGATCACAGGGGCAGTGGCCAGATCCCCCCAGTGCCAGTGGATAAAACCCTGGAAAGCCTGGTGGTGAGCTCCAGGTATAAGAACATACTGCAAAGTGGGAAAGGGGAAGCTTCTTAAAGCACAAAGTAAAATGTTAGGTTTTTGCTTTGTTTTGTTTATGAATTTCATGTTCCAGATATTTAACCACAAGGAAACAGAGAATGAGGCCTTTGATACAGAGTCTGGCTTCAAAGAGATTACATTTTACCTTCTGTGCTAAATCTGCTACTCTTGGGTGATGATTTAACTCCTCATATGATGTGATTCATCCTCAGGAAAAACAAGGACTGGGGTGACTGTGCTGTAACATGAAAGAAATAGTTGGAGTGGGGAGAAAGGAGCCTGTTTGTCAAATGGAAGGTCCGCTTCTGGGTTAGGATGATGCTGTTCAGACAGCCCTGGGCACATGAAGGGAGAGCAATCTGGTTTCTTATGGAGGTTTTGTGGGGCAGTTGGCGATGGAGAGAGCTTTCATGGCTGAGAGCTGCTCCAGCATTCGTGGGGTTTGGCATCCTCCTGCAGCCTCATCAGATGGCTTCATTAATGGCTAACAGAGCAGATATGGTAAAGCAACAAATGGCCTGACATGCAGAGAGCAGCACCTTGAGGCACATGTGTCTAATAGAGCTTTTGCTCATTCTTTTCCTTGCCCGAAATTTACGGAAAGAGCCCCAAACCCACTTGTGGAGTGCCCAGTCCTCAGCTGAGGCTCAGCACACTGCTGTGGGTGGGTGCAGAAGCACTGAAGCCCAGCAGGTTCATGGCAGCATGCCCCCCATGCCAGCAGCAGGCAGCAGGGGCCATGTGCCAGGGATGGATGTTCTGGGGATGGTCATGCCAGGGATGCATCCCAGAGAAGCTGTGGCTGCCCCATCCCTGGAAGTGTCCAAGGCCAGGTTGGATAGGGTCTTGAGCAACCTGGGATAGTGGAAGGTGTCCCTGCCCATGGCAGGGGATTGGAACTGGATGATCTTTAAGGTTCCTCCCAACCCAAACCATTACAGGATTCCATGGTTGTGCTGGTGCCACCAAGTCAGCTGCCAAGTCAGGGCAGCCACACACGGGAAGCAACTTTTCCTCCACAAGCTGGCAGGCAGGAGCTGGGCAGAAACTGGTTTTGTTCTCACCGAGCGCTTCAGGAGGAGGAGTTGCAATCACTCTCTCTGTAATTAAGCTCGGATGACAGTCAGATAAAAGCCTCCAAGAGTCCAGTCAAGTGAGTTTTGCTTATGGGAGCCTGGCAGTTGACACTGGCCAGGAACCTGCAAATGGTGTCACTCACCTGTGCCCAGGGCTGAGCACGGCCGGTGCCATGGCAGCCTCTCCTCCACCATCCCACTGCCTTTTTTCTGAGCCACCCTCCCATCACCAGGTGATCCTCTGGAAAAAGGCTGGGAGAGCTGGGGTTGTTCAGCCTGGAGAAGTTTCCAGGGAGGCCTCAGAGCCTCTTCCCATACCGAAAAAGAGCTTATAAAAAAGAGGGAGAGGGACTTTTTATATGGGCAGATAGTGACAGGACAAAGGGGAACAGTTTTGGACTAAAAGAGGAGAGAGTTAGATTGGATGTTTGGAAGAAGTTCTTTACATAGAGGGTGGTGAGGCCCTGGCACAGGTTGCCCAGAGACATTGCAGCTGCCCCATCCCTGGAGGTGTTCATGGTCAGGCTGGACAGGGCTTGGAGCATCTGGATCTAGTGAAAGGTGTCCCTGCCCATGGCAGGAGCTTGGAATGAGATGAGCTTTAAGGTCTCTTCCAACTCAAATCAGTCTGTAAATCCATGATATGGGCTGTAATTGTGCACTCCCAACCATCAGGGACTGATTTTGCAGTTGCTTTAATTTGTGTGTCGGAGGGACTTCGGATGGGACTTCGGATGTCAGAGGGCCTTGAAGCTGCAAGTGCCTGACTCCACTCCTACCCCAATATCCCAGCCTCTGGAGTAACACAGGTTGCTTCTGGATTAGCTCCAAGTGTTTTCTCGGCCCTGGGGCAGCCGCCTCCGACTTCAAAGGTTGTTTCGGTTCCCTGGTGCATGGCAGCACTTGGCTGTTTGTTGGTGTGTTTATACCCACCGACATCTGAGGGGTGGGAGAGGGCTTCTGCCTGCCAGGGTGTAAACAGCCCCGGCTGCCTTTCCTACAGACAGATCCGGCAGATTTCAGTCAAGCCAAGACACAGCAGCAGGAATGGGAGCCTCCTTCCTGCCCAGCGCAGCTCAGGGCCCTGACTGCTGCCCCGCTGTCATTATTCCTCTTCAGGGCAGAAACCTGTCTTTAGCCCTGAAAAATCCCAGGCATTCAGGAGCCTGGTCCTTCACAGTGCACCACACTTAATGACAAAGGATTTTTTGTGGATTTTTTCATCATTAGAGTGAAAATAGCTGGTCCTGGGTTTAGGTGCAGCTCTGTGCAGCCTGACCAGAGAAGCATGAGCGCCAGCAAAGGCATAAGCATCCCATTGTGCCCCATCCCTGGAGGTGTTCATGGTCAGGCTGGACAGGGCTTGGAGCATCTGGATCTAGTGAAAGGTGTCCTTGCCCATGGCAGGAGCTTGGAATGAGATGAGCTTTAAGGTCCCTTCCAACCTAAACCATTCTGTAAATCTATGATCTCAGTTTCCATGTGCAGTTTTAGGCTAGAAGCATCTTTTGGCAGGTTTGCAGAACAAGCCAAGGTGTTTTTGAGCTATTTCCATATGAAAATGTGGGGGTTCCCTTGCTGGGAACAACAAGGAACTTCCTGCATAGTTATTTTACTATCTCAAAAATAATTTCCAGCCCCAGGTCTGATACATGCCTGGTCCCCAGTATGAAACAACTTTCAAAAGGAATGCAGGACTGAGATTTTGGCTTGTTTAAAACTGATGGGTGTCCTTAAAAGGATGTGCTGGGGAAATCAGAGCATTCCTGAAGCACAAGGGCAGGGTAGGTACTTTCTCTCCAGACTCCTGGAGTCTCCCGTGCTTGGGGCATTACAGAGTCACAGAGTAGATGAAGTTGGAAAGGACGACAGTGGATCATCTGGTCCAACCTCCCTGCTCAAGCAGAGTCATCCCAGAGTACATGGCACAGGATTGCATCCAGACAATCCTGGGATATCTCCAGTGAGGGAGGCTCCACACCCTCTCTGGGCAGCCTGTTCCAGTGCTTGGTCACTGCACAGTAAGGAAATTTTCCTCGTATTTATTCTCCTGGTGCAGCTTCTTATGCACCACGAAGAAAATCTGAGCAGGCTTTAGTTTTTTTGGTCACACTGTGCTCTTTTGAGCAACTTCTTCTGTGCAATAGCAACATCTGATTTTTCAGCACACCTCTGCATTTTGCATTGTTACCAGGTAAACTCAAAACTGCAGCATTACTCAGTACCAGGGACAGAAGGGGGTCAGAATTGGATCCAACCTTTATAGGAAGGCCCAGGTTCTCTCAAAATAACATCCAAATCCCACACTGCCCCTCAAACCTAAGGGACACCGCGTGTCCCCCCAGCCAGGGGCATCAGTGCTCTGAGTCCCCTTAGCAAAGGGTATCTTTAGGAAATACCACGTAGCTGTGGATACTTTATAGACTCTTTCTTCCTGATCCCAGGCAGAGCCAGTCTGTCTATCCGCTCCCGTCATGTGGATTTAGACAGCCGTATTCGTCAGCGCTCTCTGCTGGGGCTTCTTTCTCCAGGTGAGTATGAGCTGTGTGAGACAGGGCAGCTCGGCTGGTCACGCAGCTTGCAGTTTGTGCAGTAGCAGCTTGCAGCAGACCACAGCCACCCAGGGACAGCCATGCACCCTCCCCGGGGCAGCCGTGGGAAGAGAAGGCGCTTTTAGGCAGTGTCTGCTCCAAAGGGTGCTCAGGGGAATATCGAGGATGAAGGATGCACAACGGTTGGGTTTTAATCAGCAGAACTCTAAAGAGAGTCAGGAACTCCAGCCTTCGGCTCAGCATTGGGAGAATGGGGTGGAATCCATTGCTCAGGATTTTGCTCCACGTCACTAACCCTAATCCTGAGTGTGTCCCTGCTGCCACCACTGCTTTGCTCTGCAAAGATGGATCTGGTTTACTTGGTCTCAGCTTTAAAAGCAGGACAGGAGTGGGCAGCGATTTGCTGCCCTCCCACTGGCACAAGTCAGTTCTGTGAGATATTAACACAGCTTCTACCTTCGGGTGAGCAAAATACACCCCCTTTGGATGGGAATCACAGAGCCCAGCTCTTCCAGGCGTGCTGCTGGGCAAAGCCCCCATGGCTCCATAGGGATGCCAGGGCCACACCAGCTTTCGCTTCTGCTTCGTGTTGTCCTGAAGAGCTGTTAGTGAAGATTTCCCACAGGAAAACCATGCAAACCCTTGCTCATGCAAGCCCTTAGCCATGCAGAAACCTGGATCCGTGCAACCCTCGATCAGTGCAGCCCCTTAGCCCTGCACAAGAGGGGGGGGAGTGCCTGCCAGCCCTCCTTTCTCGCAAGGCATCACCCTTGCACAGCCTCCAAAGTGAAGGCAAGAGGAGCTAACGGTTCCCTGTGGAGCCCCAGCAGCTTCCCCGAGCTCCTGCCTGCAGGATTTTGGGGTGGATTTTGTAGCACTGCTGCAGCCCAGAAAGTACACCTGGTCAGATAAGGATCAGACTGTGCTGGTGGATTAAATTAAACAGCTTTTCTTTTCGTGCCAGCATATCTAATGAACAGTTCATCTCCCATGGGCAATTCTGCCATCTCAAGCTGCAGTCATAAAGTGGCAAGCTTGGCAAAGCTGACTGCTGGCTTTATCCTCCAAAACTCCGGAGAGAGCTAATGAAGCCTGAGAGCTAATGAGACCTCTCGTGATCTCAGCCCGTGTTGTGGAGAGCATTGCTTAGGCAAGGTGCACCTCCTAGAGTTGCAGTTGGGTTCATGTTCAGACTTAGTCTATTTCTGTTAAAAGAAAGGTGTGGGGTGGTCCTAATCTCTCCCATCCAAACCCCAGGTTGAGTTTGTTGTTCCTTTCTGCAGCACTAATGAGATATTGCAACAACAGAGATCTGAGTAGCTGAAACTGCTGGTGAAAGCGCCCTTGATCTCAGCCAGGCTGGCTCCTGCTGCAGCCGGGTTCCCTCGCTGTGGCACCGGATCCTTTCCATCCACGTGCCCACGGCTTGACCGGCTGTGGCACAAGGGTGACCCGGGGGAGGTGGGCACTGCCTGCCCCCGCCAGCCTGGCAGCACCCGCGTGCTTTCCATGTCTTCTGCTTTCCGTCTGCTTCCGCCCCGTCAGAGCGCACTCCGAGAGACGCCGCCCTGGCTGCCCGGTGTCCGCAGTGTCCCCGGCACGGCGCAGCCCTCCCGGCACGGCTCACCCGCTCTCTGTTGCAGGTTCACTCACCCGCTGATGCTGGGCTCTGGCATGCACACCACCGGCATCCCGCACCCCGCCATCGTGCCCCACTCCGGCAAGCAAGAGATGGAGCACTACGACCGAAACATGTGAGTGGGAAGGGCTGGCTCAGCAGCACCAGCACCTCAACGCCCATCTCGTTTGTCATTCTCAGTGCTCGTATGGGGGGAGGATGGATGAACACTGAGCTCTGCATCTGAGGAGCAAATCTCAGGCCCCCCACCTGCTCGTGCTACTGGGTTGTTTTGGGGTCGAGTCTTCTGGTGCCTCTGATGCTGACAGCCCCTCCTTTTGTCCCACCAAGGAAACCTCAACCAGAACCAAAGAGAGAGAAGGAAGCCAAGAAGCCCACTATTAAGAAGCCCCTGAACGCTTTCATGTTGTATATGAAAGAAATGCGGGCGAAAGTCATCGCCGAGTGCACCCTGAAAGAGAGTGCTGCCATCAACCAGATCTTGGGAAGGAGGGTAAGAGCTCACAGGGCCCAGTGTCATCACCTAGTGCCACATCCCTGTCCCTTGCAGCTACTCTTAAGCACATAACAAGCATCTGCTTCAAATCCCAGTGCTGTTATCCCACAAACACCGGGGCCAGATGTGCCCTGGGTTGGGGTGGCCATGGTGGGCTGGGCTGGGCTGGGAGGGGACAGCGGGGCCATGCTTCATTGCTGTTTGTCCTTGCAGTGGCACGCGCTGTCCCGGGAGGAACAAGCCAAGTACTACGAACTGGCTCGCAAGGAACGGCAGCTCCACATGCAGCTCTACCCTGGCTGGTCTGCCAGAGACAACTACGTAAGTGCCACCATGCTCGGACCCCCACGCTGTGGCATGGCCCAAAATGACCTGGGGGGCTGACAGCTGGCATTTACCAAACACCTGGTCCTGGCAATGCCATTCCTGGCAGTACAAGAGCCATAGAAATTAATATTTCAGGAGTATTTTGAACACCCTCTTGGCTTATTGCCTGTCTAAAGGATGAATGATACAGCCCCCAGCAACCACAGGCATTTATTTGCTTCTTGTCCAAGCAAATACAAGTAGAAGGGATCCACTCATGGGCTCTGTCCTTTTGATCTTAATCTCCATCATTTCACTCACACACACTTTCTTATCCCTGGGAGCTGCCCATCCATTCCACACTGACTCCACCCCTCCTTCCAGAGTGACCAAACTCCACCAAGGGCAAGAAAACACCTGTAAACAGACCCAAAACACCCCAAACTGCCCCCAAACACAGAGGGCAGAGATGATGCAGAAAAAGCAGAGGTGATGGGAAGCCCCCAGCCCACATTTTGATGGGCACACATCTGGAGGACAGCAGCATCGCTGGGAGCATGACACCATCCTCCTCCAAGCGCATCCTCCATGGAAATCCCAGTCCTGTATCATCTTCATCTGCTTCCTGGGGGAACCAAGGGCTGGTTCCTTGCTCCAGAAGAGAGATGGTGGGCTCCAAAGGTGCATATTGGTCCTCCCAGCACCGTTAACCAGCCGGTTTGGGTGTTGTGGTTGTTGGAAGAGATGCTTTTCTCTCCGGAGTTGAGCAGGGATGAGGAGGAGGAGAAGGAAGAGGAATGTAGGTCACTTCTGCAGCACGTGATGCATATCAGGCAGGAAATACAGTTGCTCCCCCACTGAAGAAAAAGCTTACCACAGCTCAGAGCTTTCCACCTTCACTCAAACCACAAGAAGTCATATAAGAAGTCATGGGTCAAAGGCAGCCCTGGGAGCTGCCTGCTCCACACAGCCAGATTTGCTCCTGCGCTGCTGTGCCCTCATTAATCAGCTCATTAGGGGATGAGGGGAGGTACTGCATCTTGTGAATCAAAGAGGCAGTTTGGGGATAAAATAAGACTTTTTTATTAGTGAAAGAATGAGAGATGGGTCCAGAACTGCAAAAGCACTGAAATATATTAGTATTATTTAAAATAAATTTCTGGGGATTTCCTAAAACTTTATTTCCCATTTGGAATCAGGGAATATCAAGGACCAATTTCTGTTTCAGTATAAGGCACCACATTAAAGCATGTTTTGGAAATAGGGAAGGTTCTAAAATGGACCAAGTGCTTTTTAGAAACATAAGGAGGAGGAGTAAGAATATGACAGGAGCATCAGCTATTGATCATAATCTCTCCATTGCATGCAGCAAATCTTGTTTAATTCTATTAATCTCATTAAACTTATTAATTAAATTATCAATTCATTAATTAAAGCAATAATGGGTGGGATCCCCAGGTGAGGTGCATCAGAGTGGGCTGAGGAGTTCTGGCAGGAGTTGGGAGAGGTGCTGAGCAGTGCAGGCACAGGCACTGGCTTTATTCCAGCTGGTTTACATCCATTAGCATTTTCTGTCACACCTTCTGACACAGCCTGCAGCATAAATCCGGGTCTTAGCTGCGTTTGCAGCACGGTCCTGGACTCACAAACCAGAGCATGGAGCAGTGTGTTGGGAAGAAGATGGAGCAGACGTGGGGGTAGGAGTGGGGACATGGCTGCCATCGGCTCCTGAGTTTACTCAGTTTCTAAATATGCACAGATCTCATGCAAAGAGCTGAGCCAAAATGCCTGTGGTGCTGGATCCGGGGGTATTGGAAATGAGGGGTAATCCCTGAGAAAAGGCACAAGCCCAGAACAAATTTGTGGTGTGCAGAAGCCATAGCAAGTGTGCAAAAACACATTTGGGTTTCACTTTGAGAGTTCCTCCTGGCTTTCTTCTTAGGAGCATTGGAGTGGGAAGAGGAGAAAGGAAGGGGACATCCTCATAGATAAACCTGAGTAGTCCCTTTGCAGCCTTTTTCAGTTCATCTCCTCCTGGAATGGGCTGAGCCAGCAGCACCATGGCTCTTGCCAGATCTGGTCACCTGGGAGGCAGCAGCCATCCCCAGCACCCAGTCCAGCCCCAAAAACCCTGCACAGCACCCTCGGTTTTCTGGAGCACAGGTAAAGGCCTTTCCTTTGATTTCCTAGGGGAAAAAGAAGAGACGAACACGGGAAAAGCAGCAAGATTCCAACTCGGGTAAGTGCGTGCAGCCTGGCAGCTGTCCCTGCTTTCCTGCTCTGATGGGAGAATCCGAAGCAGTTGTTGTGTTTTACCGTGTTTTCTTTTATTCTCCTGAGCTTAACTAGAGAAATATACATTCATTATTTTTTTAAGACATGGTAAATCAACCTTTCTGTGACTTTTTAATAGAGATGTTTGATTTAGAACATGAGTAGTGTGTGAAAACTGAAAAGATTAGATTTTGGCAAGTGTATAATACCTTTGTATGAACTATCACTAAACTTCATCTATTGAAAACATCCAGGGTGAATGTCCCCATCATACCTACAGATGTTATTAACTAAAGAAAACTCCTCTCAAATGCATCCATGTTGTGTGTGAGATGAAATGCAGTGGCAGGACTGAAGATCATTCATGGGACTACTCCAAGTTTGGTTGTCATGTCAAAGTAATGTAGAGTTGAAGCAAAGTCATACTAAACCCCAGTACCAGCTGCCTCCCTGTACCACCCTGCTTATTAGAAAAGGCCCTTTCAACAGATTTCAGCTGGTCACAGACACATTCCTGTCAGCCAAGGCTCTTCATGTGCTGATTTCTGAAGTATTTCTGCCATATCAGGAATAAATATTAACTGTACCAATAAATATTCATTATAAAGGGAATCATTATCAAGAGATGTGTCCCAGTAATACCTACAGTTTAATTAACACTGTTGATCTCATTCAGTGCCAAGTCTGATAAGAGGAATACAAGCTTTTAGGCCTTTATGTAGAGTGCATTATATATTTTTATATATCCATATGTGTGTCTTGTCTGTGTGATACAAAAATGATAATTTTGCCTGTTACAGATTGAAAACCAGCTACTGGTTGTACACAGTGAGACACTGATGGTGCTTGAAAGAGGGAGGCTGAATCTAGCACAGAAATGTGCTGTTCAAACTTCATTTACGACACTAGAAAAAAACATGATGTGCCTGAAAGCAAACGGGGCTTCACCCTAATGAGTCCCGTAATTACACAGTAAAACAGCAACGTTTTAGGAAAGGCCATGGAGAACAGCTTTTCCATTAAAACTGGAAGGGTTATGTTGGGGGGCAGAGTGGAATACCCCGGGCCTAGGTCTCCTTGGTGCTAACTCTGCTTTCAGCCTGCTTATGCAATGTTTCCTCCTCTTTTCTCCGTGCGCAGTCCGAGCTCGCTGGCAGTGTGCGTAGTCGCTGCTGGAAAGGTAGGGAGCAGGTAAGGATGCAGACACAGGAGTCAGGCATCACCTCTGGGATTTGGCAGCTTTTCCAGACTTAAAAAATTTGAAGAGCTGTGAATATCCCCGTAACTGCCCACGTTTCTCAAAGCTGTTTCCCAAACCACCTCCAGATGCCAGCAGTGATCATTGATATTTGCCTAACGATCACTTTTTTCCAGGTGGTGCCAGCGCCATTCTGTAGCAGCAAATAATGGGATTGTAGTCTGTTAGTCATGTGTTAAAGTGGCTAAAATGATGTTGCCTCTTTTCTTCCTCGTGCTCCTCCTCCTCTTTGTGCCTCTGCCTTGCCCATTCTCCGCCGCGCATGCTTCTGTGTTCAGATCCTGCCTCTCCTAAGAAATGCAGAGCTCGCTTTGGCCTCAACCAACAAACGGACTGGTGCGGCCCGTGCAGGTGTGTATCGGCATCTCCTCGCTGCTGGGTGTTCCTGGGAGAGTGGGTTCAGCTCCAAGTGTCCTCCCGCAGCCATCCCAGTGCCAGCGGGAGCTGCTCTGTCCAGGCAGGGATGGGGTGTGCCCTGGGCATCCTCAGGAGTTTTCTGAGCTGCAAGGGACAGGCTGTACTCTGGGGTTTTTATCCCTCCTAGGGCAGTGTTGGTTTAGTGCTGGACATGTTCCTCAGCTGATAGACTTCCCCAGTCTTAAAAGCTTATTTCCAGGATGGAGGCCTCTTTGACCCTGATGTGAGGCTTTTTTTCCTCCATTAGTGTTTTCCAATCATATTAGTGGCACCCTAGGGCCAGCAGTGAGGATTTAATGGGTTTCTTTTTCCTATTTATACTGGGCTAACAATATATTTCAAGATCCAGCTCTTCCTGAGCCTTAAATTTTGCAGTACTCACCACAGGTGGGGTGGGACGGGACAGCCTCAAGCAGCAAAACAGAGCAGTGCTGTGCCCCTCAGGCTTCCAGAGATGGATTTGGCCAGGCAATAGTAAAATTCGGTGCATCAGCCAAGTGCTGTCTGTCTCAGAAGGGCTGAAAAGGCAGCCAGGCAGAAAAAGCTCCTGGGAGCTTCTGGATCTGGGTGCCAGAACACAGACTCCAGCTTGGACAGAGGTCTGCAATTTGCAGTTTTACACCAACACATTGAGGAAAAAGGTGGAAGTAAAGTACTGCTTGATGTGCTCACTTCAGCTTGAAGTGACTAAAATAATTTAGTCAACCCAAATCTGGCCCAGACCTTGCTGCACCCCAAGCTCCAGTCACTGTGGCTGAGCCCCACATGAGCTCCCCTCCCACACATCATGCCACAGCAGCAGAGCTCCCTGCTCTACTTTTATTCCCTGGGTAGTGTCATCAAGCAGCATTTTTTAATTGATTAAGAATCCGGACAGAGCTCTCTTAGTGTCTCATTAATACTTGAATGTCCAGAGGGGGTTGCTGGAGCCCCCCATGCCCCCTGCAGCTGTGCCGCCAGGCTGAGTGCCCCGTTCTTCCATGGGCACTTCTTCCACCTTCCCTCTGCCTCCATTCCAGCTCTGAACTCAGCTTCTCCTCTGCACGGCTTCCCGATTAACACAGGCTGCTGGAGTGCCCGGACACCTTGGCATGCTCTTCTCATGTACCCTGTGTAACCAAGCCCTGGTCAGCCAGAGCTGCTCTGCAATTCCCGTACTAACGCGCTGCTGCCACTCAGGGGCTCCTGTCCTACGTGCTCTGCTCACCTGTGGAGAACAACTTCCACAGGAGGATTTCCACTCCACAGGAGAGGTTAACTGATGTGTTCCTGCTCTAGAGCTTTCACACTCCTCCCCCATACCCTGGACAGACACTCCAGGGTGCTGTAGTTCCCAAAGGGAGAGGGATAAGTTCCCTTAAAGAGAGGGATGAACCCCTTTAGCTGTGTAACACCCACCTCGTCATAGCCCATGGACTGGGCCATTATCAGCAGTCTGTAGTATCACATCTGCTTTTTTCCCCCTGTTACTTTAAATCGAATTAATCAATGGACACATTCTTGTAATCTTAAACAGGTCATTGAAACTCCATCCTGCAGCTACTCCCAAGATGTCTGTGGGAAACACAAGCTCCTCCTCGGGCTTGTCTCTGGGGAATTACTACCCATGGAAAATACCCTCGAGTTAAATACTCAGTTCAGCTGAGCTGTCGTGTTTCCTATCACATTAATTGGGTCACCACAGCTAACAACGGCACTGACAGCAGTAATAGCACTGCTCTTGTTCACTTCCAGTGCAAGTCATGTTTAATACTGGACTAGTTAATGCACATTCTCACACTGTCTGGTTTTTCATTAGGAAGATCAAAGAAAGGTGTGTGTGGCCGCATTAGCAAGTTCTCCATTTGATCAGTTTTCCTCAAATGAGACAGCCGAGGCAGGGAGCCTGGTGGGAGATGTTCTTTTACCTGTTTTAGCTGTAAAGTCTCCAGCAGAGGAATTGTCCCCTTGATACTATTAAGGTGACATCTTGAGAGCTCTTTTGTTTGAGGATCTGTACTGAGGTGCTCAAGGACCCAAAGCAGGTGACATGAGGGATCTGTCACATGGAGACAAGGAAAACCAGCTCAACAACGAGTGAAGACAAGATAGTGTGAGGGACTGACTCTGGACAGCCAGGGGTAGTTAAAACAATCTGGGTGTACAAGGTGACACGTGGAACTCAGGATAAATACTGAACAGAATTGTCACAGGATGTGAAGGAATCACAGCCAAACCCAGCTACAGCAAGAATGGTGTGTGACTTGTATTTTTGAGACCCCCAAATCATAATATCCAAACAAATGGGGAACCTGAGTGTTTCTTCCAGGAGGGATGAAGGGAGGCTGGTCCCTGCTGTCAGGTGCTGCTGCCTTCAGGACCTTCCTGCTCCCAGCAGATTTCTTGATAGAAGAGCAGGGCTGGGGGAGAAGAGCTGCTCCCGATGGGTACTGTCCTGCAAAAACCCCTTTGGGTCAGTAAAGCCATGCCCAGCTGATGAGCTCAATCACACTCAACAGAATGGAAGCATGGAACTGAGTCTGTCACCACTACAGGACCATTCATATCCTTCTGCCAAATCTTTCTCCCCAGTGCCTGCCCACATTGCATTTTGTACCTATACTCCACTTCCCAAGGGAGAGGTCACATCCCAAGGGGAGGTCACAGCAAACATTTCCTGCCCAGGAACCCCACGGGCTGAAGTGTGATTGGTAGCTCTGTTAGGGCTGATTTTCCCTTAGCTCAGTGAGCAGGTTAAAGGTGATCTGCCCTCTGAGGAGCAACAAGTCCTCTGAAGGCCTCAGGACTGTTCCAGCTTTCAAAGCAGGACTGCAGACACCCTCAGACCATCTCCCTCCAGCCAGACCCAGGCCATTTCCTTCCCTTTTCCTGAATGGCTACTGAGCACTTTCTGCTCAGCTGCATCACTGAGTTGTCCTTGGAGGTGGGGATGAATGGGAAGTACGCTCAGATGCAGAGAGAACTCAGAGCAGAAGAGAAGAGCTGAGAGCTAAGGCCAGGCTGGATGGTACTTGGAGCAACCTGGTCTAGTGGGAGGTGTCCCCATGACAGGGAGGTTGAAACAAGATGAGCTTTAAGACAGAAAGGTTGAAATGGGATGAGCTTTAAGGTCCCTTCCAACCCAAACCAGTCTGTGGTTCTAAGTAGGTGATACTGTGCACAAGGCTAGGAAAGTGCTGGGAAATGGGGTCTTGGAACCTTCAGATTTTGGAATGAGAAAAGCCAAGACTGGTGTGAAGGGCAGTGTCCCAGCAGGGCACAGTCTGGTGCTGCAAAGCACAGTGGTGCCGACCTGCCCTGTGACACCAGCACACACGAGTGCCCCATGGGCCCTGCGTGGGCTCTGCGGCAGGTGGGGAGGGGACCCACGGCAACGCTTTAGTCCTGAACTCGTGAGAGCCAGGCACCCACACAGCCTCCCAGAATTCGAGCAGTTGGGGTGGTGGCTGGTAAGGAATGACCTCACGGGTTGGATTTTTATTATTCTTTTGATTTTTTTTTTATTGTTTGGGGTGTTAATTATTATTTATATTATTATTTTAAATTTGTTTTGTTTTGTTTTTTTATTATTTTTTTAATTTCATGGCTTTGATAACCATTATTATTTTGGGTTTGGCTCTTTTTTTTTTTCTGTTTTCATTTTTATTACTGCATTTTGATTTTTACCGCTGTTTCGTGCCCTCCTCCTCCTCCTCCTCTCCCCTTCGGCCGAGCCCGCTCCCGCAGGCCCCGCTCCCGGC
>VZTH01013612.1:328307-393338 GCA_013397815.1 Aleadryas rufinucha
CATCCCCGCCCCGCGGGGAGAGGGGCACGGCCAATCCCCGGCGGTGCCGGGACTCTCCCGTTACTCACAGAGGCCTCTCTCCGCTGTTCCAGGAGGAAAAAGAAGTGCATTCGGTACCTACAAGGAGAAGGACGCTGTGCCAGCCCAGTTTCTTCCGATGGAAGTGCTATAGACTCCCCTCCGTCCCCACCGGACGCACTCCGATGCATCCCCTCCGCCTTCCCGTCAGAGCAGCTCGCAGCCCCCGCCAACCCCGCGCACCGCGACCAGCCCGACCCCTGTCCCGTGTCCGCACACCTCCCGCCCGCCTCCGGCCCCTCCAGACCCGGCGCCCGGCGCTCCTCGGCGCCCGCCGCGCCCCCCGCCTACAGCCGCGCCTCCTCGGGGACATAGTCCCTCGCCAGCCGCTGGCCACACCGGGCACTCCGCTCGCCCACCTGGTTCCGCTGCCCCTGGACGAGGACCAGAGGTCCAGCCAAATCCCCATCTCACTGTAAAACATGCAAAGTTTGGCGACACGATGACAAGGATGATGGAAAACTCATTTGGTTGGGGTTTTTTCGGAGGGGAGGGGTGATAAAGATAGAAAAGCAATTTCAAAAAAAACCTTAAAAAATAAGTACTTGCCAAAATTTAAAGTGCTGATGAGTAAACAAGCCTTTTGTCCCTGCCCAGTGATGCTTTTTTTTGTTTGTTTGGGGTTTTGTTTTGGTTTATTTTTACTGCATTATCTCCAAGTGTGGCGGAGAGCAGAGCCACATCCCCAGCTTGCTGCTGTAGGTGGCAGGTGCTGTCAGTCTAACCCTGGCTTCTGCTCCCTGCCCTCCGAGCTGCTTGAAAGCGTAGTCACTCACAGATCTCTCATAGCCGTTACACCACGGAGCTGGAAAAGCTGGAATAGGAGCATTTTTTAAAAGCCCTTATATCTGAAAAGCAAAAGTAGCAATGCCGGTGTTCTGATCCGACCGGGTAAAAGAGAAATTAAACATTTAAACCAATGAGGTGAACTTTTTACAACTTCTTGTTTGAGAACAGGAAGATGTTGTTTACAGGTAACAGGTCTCTGTGCAGACATGTCCCATTCCACGGTCGTAGAGCACGGCAGAGGAAAAGGGAGCACCAGCCGGGCAAAGGAGCACAGACCGGCCACTGGAAGAAGGGCTGCTGGGTGCTCAGGGCATCGGTCAGATGCAGGGTCTGCCCTGCTGCTAGGAATTGTCCTGTGCAGATGTGGATGGTCAGAAATCCCACCAGACAGGCTGGGCAAAGCCTCAGAAATCAGTCTGTTGGTTTTGTAGGCTCTGATCGAGCTCACAGCGGTGAGCAGGGCAGGGCACATGGGGAGCCAGCAGCGCCAGCAGGCTGGCCAGTGTCCCAGGATCTCACTAGCCTAGGGCTGAGGACCACGCCGGCCCAGCGGGTCCTTTCTCTGAGCGGACGGGGGGAGGTGTGACCTCTCCTGTCCCGGGGCAGTGTGGCAGCAGAGCAGCCTGCTCTGGGCTGTAGGCATCCGTCTGTACGTACCCTCGGCAAGATAAGAACCATTTTTCATGATTCAGTGTAGAACTTTTTTAAAAAGTTTATTCTAGCTTTTTCTAAAATACTCTTCCTCCACCCCAATGACGATGCCAAATGTTAATGTATTCTTTTCAGCTTGAAAATGTTTACCAGTTTCTGGTATCGTATTTATATTTTGAGTTTGATAAACAAAAAACACTGTGGATGGATTATGATCTCCATGAACTGATGTAAATCCCAAATAATTCCAAATTCTGGATTTACTTCAGGTTTACAGTCTTCTCAGAGACCACAATCTAGTCCAGTGCAGACTTTTTTTCCTGCTTGAAATATATTCCAGTCTGCTGAAGAGAAAAATGACATCACACAGAGGTAGAGGGGGCACTATTTTTTCCTACTTGATAGATGGGTTCGGGAGTACTGAATACAAATTATGTAGTAATATTATTGTAGAACTACAAGAAATTTAAGATGACCTTTATAATGTACAAAATATTTTTATATTTTTTTCTTAACGCAAAAACATAAACCATAATTTTTTACATTGGATTAAACATAACTTTTTAACCAAGTTTATGCCTCAAAGACTAAAACTTTAAAAAAAAAAAAAAAAAAAAAAAAAAAAAGCCAAACCCTAACTAGTCTGTAGAGCAGCTTTGGGTTTAGTCCCTTTATTTAGGTAGTTTTGCTTATGGTAGTGTAGATTTTTTATTTCTGGTTTTAGTTTAGGAGATTGAAACCTATTTCTTTATTCCTCTCCTGTATAAATGTAACTTCAGAAGCACTGATAGAAAGCTATGTGCACAAACCTGACAAGTTTGCAAAGAGTCATTTTGAAGTTTGAATCATTTTAACCCTTGGAGAAATAGCATTACCTGATCCAATGCCAACTGTACACTTGTGTACTGACTGCACTCAGAGGGTTAATTACATAGCACTAGATCAATATGCAATCTGCTCATTTTAAATTATTTTAGCAAGCTTAGCCAGCAGCATGTTCCAGTGCTGAACAGAGGAACTCAGTAGACTCTTGCCATGGTCTCTTTTATCATTTGATTTTCAAACAAACTAAAAAAAAACAGCTTTAGAAAATGGCTGTGTTTCAGCTCATAATTTGTCACTCTGAGACCCTCTGCTGTAAGGTGCTGTACAAGTGTCACCTACTGGAAACACCACAGATGACAGACCAGCCACCATAGCCTGGTGTACCCCACACTAGGCATAAGGCTGGTGTGACTTAACACTCGACTGGTATTGCATGGTTGGATGACAGATGTAACTTAGCAGCAAAGCAAAGGCAGGTATAAAAGGAAAAGCAGATGTGTCTAAATAACACCAGAGGAAATTTCAGGGTAAGTCCTGATCAGTATTAAACTGGCCAAGGCACCCAGACCAGCCCTCATTCATTTCACTCTCTGAGACTTTCACCCACTTATTTCAAGGCTCCTCTGGCCCCTCCACAGTGTTGTGAGTCCCTGCCTCGACCAGCAAAATGCTCATCTGCATTACAGCCTCCTCTCACCATTGTTATTCCAACTGATTCCTGCAAAAGCTCCTTAGTGACACCTAACACCCCCTCTCCAGGAGCCTTTCCCTGTGCCCTCGTGGCACAGAAGCATTTTCAGAGCCCCAGAGCTGGAGCAGTCACACCCACGGCGCTGTTCTGCCTGCACTCTGCTCTATACGTACAGGTTTATGGCCAGACCTTATGGCCTGTGCTTCCAGCTACTGCAGGATAAACTCAGAATATCCATTTGTGATATACTGCAATCAGTTTATACTGGGGTAACTGAGAAGATTTTATTTTTATTCCAAAACACACAAAAAGATACCTTTAGGCTGCCCCTTTCCAAGACAAAACAGCATGACCGACTTCTGTTCCATGGCCCCACAGCTGATAACTGATGCCAAAACAAAGTTACTCTTATTAATACCAAAAAAAGTGTCTTTAGAACTGCTATATGAAGTGTTGCTATTTTGTGTTAATACTCTTTTTTAATAGAAGGAAGACTTTGCCCCTAAGTTTTTATCTCAACAAGAATTTTTTTTTAGTTATTTTACAGCAATTTTAACTCTTCCTGAAATACGTATTTGAATTCCTGAAATCAGTCTGAATGTAGAAGTCATGGAAGTACCACTTCATTAAAACAAGTAAAACCACTGTATGTATGTAGCAGGGATAAATGTTTTGCAGCTGTACCTTCATTTGTCCAATGACTATCCATCATTCGTTGTAATTTTTTTACTTCACTGAGTTTGTATTTTTTGGCTTTTATGTTCAAAGTATGTTTATAGCTTTATAAATAAAGTAATTGCCAGACTGGCTGTTCAAAAGAGGCCAGTGGAAGTTACAATGCTATCAAACTCTCAAGTAACTATTTCTTAGCATTCAAGAGGATTCCTGCTTGCTTTTCTTTTTTCTTCAACATTTGTATATTTGAATAGTTTTTAGAATAACTGCCAATAACCTTCAATGAGTAAGACAGAAATAGCAAGCCAAGGATAAGAAGAAAATTTTTTTTCTACAATTCCTACTGACACACAGCCTTCCCTCTCCCTACCCCCACACACTTAATCCCTTTATCCAATAGAAGCCTGATCCCTGATCATGCACTGACTTTAAAAAAAAAAAAGTTAGGGAAGCACCACACAAGTTAAACAGCAAAATAAAGTTTAACAGAAGGAAATCAGTCTCTCCAGCTTTCTGGAATTTCAGAGTACACAGCCAGTGCCTGTTACAGTAGCAAGGAGCTGGTTCAGCTGAAGCAGGGAACGCAGGCACCAGCCATATGACAGCCCAAACTCTCAGCACCTCCCCAGTGTCCTTCTCTACAGCTGAGCACTAGTATTACTGGAGTGGGTAAGACAACGGAGAGATTCAAAAACAAAGTCTTTTCCTGCTGACAGCCCTGTCAGGCAGCTACAGAATTTGAATCTGGCTGAAGTCTGAGTCAGTGCTACAGGGGAATTTCAATTAGAGAAAGTAAGTGGTACACAATCCTACCAGCCAAGACTACTGAGAGTATTAAAAATCTGCCAAAGCTACACAATGCCTTGAGCACACAGAGCAGCCCTACCCTACACCTCCACAGGTGCTTCAGTGCCAACAACCAAGTGTCACAAGCTGGGGCTTCAGCAGAGGCTCCACCACTGCACCTTTGACCAGCACAGGTCAGGCTTTGGGCCAGCTGCTCTCACAATTACCAAGTTTTATCCCAGGTGTGGTTATGCAGGCATAGCACAGTTGGAACAGTGCAATGAGGAAGATAAAACTGTGTCTTTGTCTCTCCCTCACCATACAGCACCATGAGGCATCATGCAAGGTGGTGGCTGCTGACAAACATTGACACTGGGCTCATGACAAGCACCCAAAGGAATTTACACAGGCTGCTGCCACCAACACAATTACACCAGGCTTCTGTATTAGCCACAGCACTCTGAGGGGGAACAAGTGTACTCCAGATAACTACACAGATTTATTTCTTGTAAGAATCCAGCATAAGCTGAATATTAACTACAAACATAGCCACAGAAATGACATCAGATTTTCCTCTAGCAGCACTTTTAAACTGAGGAGCATTGTTTGCAATGCAGCCTGCTGGAAAGGCTTCAGCATAAGTCCAAGGGTAGCAGTGGAGTAACTTATGCCCACTGACAATGTCTAATACACCCATATAATGCACAGCAGCACAAAGGCAGGCCCCACAACCTCCTGAGGAAGCAGATGTGAGGAACAGCTGTACCCAAAGCATGGGTTTGAATGCTGCTTTAGAGCAAAGTCTGAATGCTTTCATAATGGTTACATCCAAAAATTAGGGAATCTTGGTAAGCCATCAAAAAATCTCTGGATATTTAACCATCACCCAACTTCATTTGAAAGTTGTCCACTGTGTCTGACTAGTACCCTGCATTAGTCATTTAAAAAAAACCTTTACATCTGTTTTATTTCAATTAACCACTGCCTCAGTGCTATTATTTCTACACTCAGTAAGTGATAGTAAAATTGTCTAGTTCCAAATAACTAGAACCATTTGCAAACAAAAGTTTAAAAGCCCTTTATTAATTCAGAAGTGAAACACCAATATTTCAAGTGAGATAAGTATGTTTATTAAGGTTCATTCTACTCTAAGGTTTATACAGAGAATGGAATGCAATACAAGCTAAGAGCACACCTCAAAGATCTACCACACAACCATCCCCTACTCCCTATAAGGGAACTGTAAAAAAAAAAAAAAAAAAAAAATCAGAAAACCAGTTACTGTTTAACTAGTTGCAAGTGGCTTTGTCCAAAGAAGTTAAGCTTGATATTGCATTAGCTTTGTATGCAATAATTAAGTTTCTACAAGCTGAAGTATCACATACAGAGGCATAAGATTTCCTGTGGACACATGAGACCATGTTTTCAAGAGCTACATCACAAGGGTCTTTAAAACTGCCTAAAAACCAGCCACTAATGGCATGCACAGGTCAATAATATTAACTTTGGTAATGTCAGTCATTTTTGGTCAAATCTGGATTCCACTTTAAACAGTAACGTATAAAAACACACCCATTGTGTGCATAAAGCAACACACTTTATTTGCTATCACCTAGAGGCAGGTCTTCAAGACATGGCTGAAGTATTCAAATTTAACTGTCAGGAGCTTGTTTAGTTCTAAATCACATTTTCACTAGTCTATAAGGCAAGACTAAAAGGACAAGAAAGTGGTCAAATATTTAATTTTTTTTAAATGCAGGACAAGAACCATCTTGAAAATTATACAGCTTTAAGTAACACTATTTTTTTCCCACAATGTTTTTGTAAGAAATCCAGTAACTTTTATCTAGTTCCCCAAGACACAACGTGGTTTGTTTTTCTTTGTGAAGTCATCAATACCCTGTAAATACAAGTGTTTTGCTCTTCTTGAGGAAGTCATAGATGTTTTTATTTACAACAGAGTCAATCCTTAGCACTATAACTGGACTTCAACAGTTTAAAAGTGTAATGAAAATGATAACCTTAAGTGCTACTTCCCATACAGAATCCACACTTAGTTCAGTTTTATTCATTGCAAAGTAAAAAGACATCCAATTACACTAGTAAAAACTCAGAGATTTAGATCTGTACTCAAAAAAACACTACACATGCAAAGGGAACAATATCCTGCTAACACAACTTCATTTGCTGCTGCATTTGTCTAATATTAACAATTATGAACAGGGCAGTGCAACTAGTATTTGGAACAATCCTTACAGTGTTCGAGTGTCAGGCACAATACTTCATTTCTCTTCACACCACTGGTTCTCTTTACGTACCTGAAAGAGCAGTTTAACTGTTAGTATGCTGCAGTGAAATTCTAAGCCTTGGCTGTAAATACCCATAAGCATTCAGGATTATTTACTGCAGGGAGACAAACTTGAAGCAGCTTTAATGTTTCACACAGGTTTTGCAATTATAGAAGTCAGTCTTCCAAACTGGCCTGTTCATCAATATAAGCCAGGTTTTTCATGCCTAGGCGTGATCAAACCTGAAATTTTCCGACCAAGTAACCAAATGGATTATCTTAAGTCTAAATTGTTTCATGACATAGCATAGAAAAGATACCCAAGTCTACAACTCATTGCCTTGTATAAAAACCAGGCATCTTGTTCTGCTTTTCCCCAACTCTACCATTTTGCAGTTGGTTTATTGGTCAAGTTTTAAGATCAGTGAGTTTGTTACTTACAGAACCCAAACTTACCTTTCAAGTCACATGCAGCAATACATCTTCAGCATTCCTACTACAGCCCCAAACCAGCAAACTAAGGCTGCCACAATCCTACATGCTTTCTTGCTAGACATGTTGGAGCTAGAAAACCAATACACTTTGTTTTGACCTTTTCAGGTAATGGGCTGCAAGTGTGGTAGACACCAAAAAGTCTTCTACTAGTAGTATCCCAGTTATGAGGAGTTGATGCATTAGTTTACATTTACTGGTAATGAGTCTGTTGCATCACAAATTAAGTTATGAAGCACCACACAGTAATTCAGCCCAAACAGCCAGCTACATTATAATTAAATCCAGATCAAGTACCTGTGCTTCTTCCTCTTCAGTGAAGTCATTCTTAATATTGAATGTCTTGCGAATTTCTTCTGGAGTTTTCCCCTTGATCATGTTTGCCACTGTCTTGCATGTGACATCCAGCAAACCTTTTATGTCCAAGTAATTCGCAGCCTGTAAAAGAGTTTTCAGATTTAAAGCCTCCATATCAATATTCTGCCTCTGTAGATGTACTACCAAAGTTAAGTTTACACTGAAATTGTAGAATATTGTATGCAAACAGATCATCTCCGCTTTGAGAAGCTTCTAGCTAGAACCTTAAAGGGACAGAACCTAGAACTTGCTTGCCAAACAGAAGGGAGTCATTTGTACCATGAAAAACACTCTTCCTGCTCCTCATTTTACAAAGAGCTTTCAGAAGTCTGCAAATATCCAAGATCTTCAGTGCTGCAGTACTGTTAACTAGCCAAGGCAGGTAATGTTGGCTCACAGGCCCATACAAGGTACAAATTTTCACAGTCAAGGTTAGATTTTCATTTTTATGCACATCTCCAGAACTCTGTAATTAGTAACAAGCCCTCAACTTGGACTCAGGAGCCACAAAAATATAATGCAGTGATATTTAGAAAAGAATACTGATTGATGAGTGAGTATAGATTAATGCCAGCATTAGGTTAACAAGCATTCCAACATACTCAGCAATTTCAGTCAGTATTTACCAGAACCACCTGCCCTCCCCACATCCCCCCTTCCAACAAAGAAGTAACTCAAGAAGCATTAAGGCTTTATTTCTCAAGTGCATAGCAGAGCTTCACTTCACAGGCACAGCCTTTGCACTTCTTGAGGACACTCACCAGGATAAGTTCAAAAAGCGTTCCTTGGTCTACTTTCAGAAACTCTTGATCCCACACAGGGATGTCATCTGTTCTCTTTTCTTTGTTCTCATCATCCTCAGGAGGAGGTGGATCATCCTTGTGATGGGTGCACCACTGAATCACCTAATTATGGTTTTGATATTAAAGTTTTATCCAAGTTCTCCCATTAAACTCCAACTAAAATTTAACTTCATTTTGGAAGAAATGTACCTTTTTCTCTAGATTAGTATTAAAATCCTGTATGAACATGCTCAAATCCCCAATATCTTCATTTTAGAACAATTGATCCCCAATCCCAGAATACAACAGCTTTCAGGAATCCCAATTGAATTAGTAGCACATTAATTACTTAATCTCAAAAGCCAGCTGCTGGTGCTATAAAGTTATTAGTCCCTGTGCTAACACAAATGGGCTGTACAAAGAAAACCTACACCTCTTTTTGCTGTATTTAATCTGTTTGCAGAAACATTTTGTATTAAGCAGACCACTACACAGGGGAAGAGTGCAGACTGGTAATAGATACCAGCAGGTCACATTCACCCCAGTACAAAGTTCAGCCAGCAAGTTTGCCATTAGTGTTGGTTCGGGTTCTGGGTTTTTTTTTTTTTAGTTTGGGAACATGCAATCTCATGACCCAGACAAATAAAAGGAGCAGGGATCTACTGCCAGCAAAATCCTGTTCCATTTCACCAACCCAAGAGACTTCACAAGTTTAAGTTATTTATGTGTCTGTTTGCTAGGAAACAATCCCTAACCCTGTGTTTACCCCAAAACAGTCACAACAGTTTGGTGCTTGTTTTGGCACAACTCTTTCTATTGGAAAGCAAAAAGAATCTTGGACTCCACACTACTACACTTTTCCCCCTTGACCCAATGACCATGTTATGTTAACGAATTTAATACCACCAAATGTACACAGTGTCTCTTAAGCACTGTCACTGCCACCCAGACACAGCGACTGCCACTACCAGTCACTCTCACCACTGCCTGTCTCTTAATCCTCTCTCCAAACATTTGCATCTCATGAACAGCCACCTCAGTTCACAGAATCCAGTTAAAATCAGTGCTTTAACACCATGAAATGCCAGTGTGCACAGATGCCCAGCACAACTTCAGCACCTTAGGAAGCCTGTCTGGCCTCCAGCTGCTATTCCAGGTCACCCCTGTATGTCCTCTGCCATCATCTGCCTGCCAGCCTCAGCCCACATGCCCATGTTCATGCACCTTGATTTGGTTAAGCTTGTAGCACATAAAAAGTATTTTTTAACTAATAGTTCATAATACCCAACTCCAAGATGAATTTTACATGTCTTTACTGACATGCAGCACAACCACTTTCATCATCTTACCTTTTTTAAGATAGCTGCATTAACATTTGGAAGAGGGACTGGGTCATCATCACCTTCATCATCCATTCCCAAATCTAAAAATGGAAAGATGACTGAGCAATTGGCAGACAAAACCATTTACTGAACTGGGATGCTTCATCTATTCTTCACTATTTTGACAACACTGAGGCTGAATGATCGGTAACAAACGACCTCTAAACTGTGAAGTCAGGACCTTTGGAAGGCTTTGTGGAGCTATGGCTGCATTATACATCCTAGGTTGTATCAAGTTGAGGCTAAGTGGCTGATAAGGCTGCCTCATCAAACGAGAGCATCTACAAACCATCAGCTAAGCAGTCCCTTGCTAGTGCAGTGTTCTGGGAAGGAGGGGATGCTGAATAATCTGACAAACATTTGTGTATTTTTACCACTTACACAGTTTCAACCCAGAAGTTCTAACTGAGGGCTCCCATTCCATTTATTATTAAATAAGAATTCAAATCTAGGGTGGTAAATAGACACAATGTCTTGCCCTCTGCATGAGCAGGAAATACTGTAGCCACAGAGGTGCTGCTCTCTGGCTCTGAATTACTTGTACCAATCCTGTACCAGCTGAAGAAGTTCACATGGTAAGACAGCAAAACAAATCCTTCTGTCAAAAAACCATTTATAAAGCATGCTTCCAACACTCCTTGTTTTAAAAGCTTGTCAGCATGCTTCAGACAGATTTGGATTTGTCCCCCTGATATGATCAAGGAATCAAAGTAAAAATTAGGAGAAAAATATAATTAACTGTATTAATTGTCAACTTGATACACAGAACAAATACCACATTAGCCATCTTTAATTAGAGAATGTGCTTTTTTTATTACCCAAATGCTAACAGTTGGATGACACCCTAGCTGTCAGAGACATCTTGTAATTAGCTATGTAATTGAGTAACTATGCAGACCTTCACTCATTACATGCACAGATGAGACAATTCTACATCACCAAGGAACTTAATTTTTAAGAACATATGACCATCATCACTCGTCAAATTTGTACATGATAAAAATCATGTACTTCTGTATTTAGACAAGTCTGCTACTGTTGTTATCAGGAGGCTATTAATTAACGCAACTTGTTTGTTTGAAATCACTCCAAAGATTCGGAACTGAAACACCACGATTAAAAGACACAGAAATAATTCAAGCAATATCTGAAGTTTAGTCAATTCCACTTGACCTGTCACCATCACGTCTGAACCGGCAATTTCATCCATTAGCAGAAAATTGATATTTCATTGGTGGTCCCATGGTGCTCAGTACAAACCAACTTTTCAGCTCCTCTCCTCTCAGCTGCAGCACTCAACACACAAAACATTAACTGATGCTCAGCCATCTGCACTGAAAATGCATTTCACCTGTACTAGGAGACTGGTTCTCTCCCAGGTTAGAAAGAGGCAAGTTTATGGTGCCCAGCTTACACACTTCCCATTAATAACTTCCCTCCATCTCCAGCTGAGTGTCATTAAACACCAGCAGTGACACAGCTCCTGCAGGAGAAAACTGAGAATTGTGCACCCTAATGCATTCCATTTCCTGTTTGTGTTGCCAGCCATGTTCAGCATCATCTTATTAACAGAAGTGTTCAATGCCTGACATAATTCAACATTATTTTTACTGTTCTTATAAGGTGTCACAACCAAAAAAAAAGATTTACATCCAAGAGCATAATATTAACTACATCTGCAGAAATAATTGTTTCTAAGTTAATTCATGAGCACATCCAAAAACTAGACAAAACCACCAGTAAACAATGAGGATTTGCACTAGAGGGATTAGACAGTTTGCTCTGTATCCCAGCCATCTGGCAGATTTCCCCTCCCCCGCCATGAGTTCTTTTGTTTCAAATTTATGTCAGCAGGAGATGAGACCTAAGGATTTATCCCAAATAATTTAACAGCATTCACAAGCTCACAATACAGGTTTCACTTCAGCTCTTTATTGCATTGATTTATTATCTCCCATTCCATACAAGTGATATTTACATTCTAAGACTGGTTTGTGTGATTAAATAAACTGATGTTTTAAATATCATTAATGTTCTGTTTGCTTAACTCTCGCAAAACTGAAGTAGATTGTAGGCAAGGCACTGGGCTGCTTGTATTTTACTGCCCTCCCTGCAAGTGCTCTTAACCAAGGCTTTTTACAATAGCATATCCACCCTAAACAGTTTCAGCTACAACAGCAGGAGTTCCAGCTGCTCTGGCAGGAGACAGCAAGCTGCTCCATAGACCTGGGAATCCTTTTCCAGCAGAGTAGCAGCTTGTCTCCTCTGGTCACAATTCCTGTCCAAGAGGCTTCCTCAGGGTCTCACACTCTTACCTTCCAGCATAGTCTTTATAGTCACAGACTGTTTTGCAATTTCCACATCAACTTCAAAGATTTCTCCATCTGAACTCTGCAGTTTAATTGAAGGCATCTACAAGAGAAGGACAGTTATTTCCACACAATATTCAGCAGATGTTACAAGTTCAGTTGACTCAAAGATGTGCATCGCCTTTACTGCTGAAATTGTTTCTTCCCAACAGCAGATAGCCCAATGGCACTTAAGGCACACTCAGATTATTCACTGCTTGAATCAACAGCCCTAAATTCATTAATCCTCATGCTTAAGAAACAAGGATTGACTGAAGTCTAACACTAATTTATGAGCTATTTTTCTTAATTTGAAAGCATAAAATACACAGATTAGTTAACAGTGCTTGTATTTTTTTTCAGTACAACACTAGAGCTATCGGTCTCTTGAAATGATTTTCAAGATTTCCGAAACACTACTTGCCTTCAAATCCAAACAACTGCTACTCACTTCGACTGCTCAAATGATGCCAGATCTTAGAAGCAGTTTTCAAATGATAGCCTCTGGAACAGAATCATAACATTGAGGTTGGAAGGAATTCCCCTAAACAGAGTCTAGTCCAGCCTCCCTTGCTCCAAGCAGAGTTAAACAGACCAGGTTACTCGGGATCAAAGGCTTTCCTCCAGAAAAGTGTTTGGCTTTTTGAAGAGATTAAAAAGCAATAAACTCCTACAAGGAAGGCCTTCAGCACCCACTACTGCTCTTGCAAAGCAGGAAGTAAGACGAGTACTTTGTTAGCGTCTGAGATGACCATGCACTTTAACAAAGTGTCTCAAACAAACTGTAGTAAGACCTACAATAAAGAGGCAGCAGGCTTGAAAGATGTCATTAGCAGAAATACAATCAAAATTTACAAGAAAGCATATTTCCAGATATGTAACAACTCAGACCCAGAAGTAAAGCACATGACACAGCAGCCAGGAGATCACAACTTCTGTCTGAAACTACACATGCAGACTGTGGGGGTTATCACTGCACCTGAACCAGCCAAAGAACACTAGAAACACAACTGTCTGGCCACATAAGTTTCATAAATTTCTTCTCGACCAGTTAGTAGGATGTGTTTTAAGTTCCTTTACCACTCAAAATATATGTTAGCAGCAAACTATTGCAACAGTTTCCTTTTTTTTTTGTCCTCAAGTTACCTGCTTCAAGATCACTGAAGCATGCGTTTGCACAGCCTGCAACTACTTTGAACAGCTCTAGGAACAAAGAATTTCAATTCAATTTCAATTAATTTTCAAATGTTCTTCCCCCACCAAACTTACAAGCTTCACACACTAGTTCCTCACAGTAGTACTTGAACTATCAACAGTTAATTCGTTGGACCACTTGCAGCAAACTTGCATTACCTCCTTCTCAAAGCCCATCAGTGTAGTGTGGCTGAGCCTGACAGCCCTGTGCAAACCCAGGCCAAAGGAGGCTCGGCCAACACGTGTTATTAAGCAGCTCACACCAGCCCCGAGTCCTCATTGCTTTAATTTCCATTTGGCCATGAGCAGCCAGTTAATGTTTACACAGCAATGTAACCCTATATGACAGTGCTACTTCTAATTAAGATGGGTGTTCTGGACGGACACAGTCATGATTGTTCCAAAGGTACAAGTAGATATATTACACACACACACACGCACAAAACCAAAATCTGGATTAAAGCACAGTTCTGGGTTAGCAGCTTGAACGATGCTCTGGGAAAAAGTGCTGTAGGCACACATTTTAAATTTAATGCATCTGTTCTTGCAGTGACTGCCTGGGAGCACTCCAGAACAAACCCAGCTCCATCGCCAGCCTCCCTGTGCCTGGGCTTACATAATGCTGCACAGCAGAGCCGGCCAGGCACGGATGCTGCCTTAGCCAGGGCATATTTCCCTCCTATCACCCAAACCCGCTTCTAACAAGACCTTTAGTTATTGCTGAGGGTCTGAAACAGGTAGAATGAAGTTAAACTACTGCCTTAGCATTGACAACACATCAGAATTTCATCTAAATTTCATTATTTTTTTATACCACAGAACTCAGTTTCCTAGAAAATAGAGAGCAAAAAAAAAAGTAATTTTTAGCAAGCTGCACTACAGCCCTGGCAGGTGACAGTCCCTGGGCAGCAGCACTACTGGGTGACTAAGCAAACCAGTCCTAAAAGCTTTATTCGACAACAGCACAACAGGCTGGGAGCCGGGCTGAAACCAAACCTGAATTACAACGATAATTTACATGTCTAAGCCCGGAACGCCGAGCTCAGCCACCTACAGCTGCGCTTCCCAGCGCCATTCCGGATGGATGCCCGCTGCTTCCCCCTCGCCTCCCGCGTCAGCGCCGGTAACCAGGAGCCGGGTAACGAACGCGCACCTGAGGCGCGGCCGCTCCGGGACACCGGGGGGAAGGGGGAGGCGTGAGGGGCGGGCAGAGCCGCCGGGGAGCCGCGGGGGGGTGGCTCGGTCTGCTCGGGGGCTTCACTCAGCACCCCGCGGGCACGTTCCTGGGCCGTACGGGAACGAAGCTCTCCACACCGCCGCCGCGGGAGGTTCATTCCCGCACGGCCCGGGAGGGCTCGGCCCCAGCGAACACCGGGAGGTCCATCCCCGCACGGCCCAGGAACGCTCATCTCTCCGCCCGCCCCGCAGCGGCCCCCGCGAACACCCCACAGCCTCCCGACCCTCCGTCCGCAGCAGGCCGGGCCCGCCGCCCCCACACAGCTCCTACTACCGCCCCCACGCCCCGCCCCCCCCACTCGGGCCTCACCGTGAGGCGGCGGTGGCTCCGCGAACGGACCGTGAGGAGGCGGTGGCGGCGCTCGGGCCCGACTGCGGCGGCGCTTTTATACCGAGCGGGGGAGGGGAAAGGACCCGCCTCTCGCCGCCTCGCAACGCCCGGGCTGCCCGCCGCGAACGCCTGAGCAAAACGCCCCGCCGCGGCTCCCAAACGGTAAAACCGGTACTTGCGCCGCCTTCCGTGAGGTGCGGAGGGGGGAGCGGAGCCCAAAGGGGTTTGAGGGGACGGAGGGGCCGGGGGCGGGCTCTTCAGGCAGCGGCGGGGCCGCGCCAGGAGCCGCACAATAGGCGGAGGCCAAGAGCTCCTCCCCGCGGCCCGAGGCGCCGGCGCGGCCCCGGCCCGGCCGCGGTGAGGGGGGAACGGGCCCTGCGGGGTCCAGGGTCCGGGCCGCCCCCTGAGGGCAGCGCGGGGCTCCCGTGACGGCGGAGCGCACTGGTGCGGCCTGTAGTGTCCGGGGGCTGGCTCGGTGCCCTCTAGCGACCCGCGGGCCCGGCTGGCAGGTCGTGTAATGAAATCGGTCATTCAGGGTAACCTGGGCTAGCCCCAGAACGGCCACGGTGCGGATTTTCCTTCACGGGGAGAAAGACCGAGGCCCAGGGGTAAGCAGGCTAAGGCTGCGAGTATCTGTGGAGGCTTCCTGCAGGTAAACATGGCGAAACCCCGTCGTCGGGGGTTGCTCCAGCGGCGGAAGACATTTTAGCCGAAAAGCAACGTTGAACAACCGGCTAGTTTAAAATTGTTCCAACAACAGACAGCCTTCCTCAAGTGGAAATACGGGCGGGACCTTTCATGAAGCCGGAAATGGATTTAGCTCTGAGTAGTGCTCACAGAACACCTGCCCTAGATCCTGCCAGGAATTTCAGGCAGCTCCAGCTCAGCCCTTTAAAGCATCTCCAGACACCAGCTGTGCAAGGAGCCTCTGGGCCGAGGAGCAGAGCAGAGCTGGGCACCCGAACACAGCCCAGGCCTTTGTGTTAGCACAGCTCCACCTGAGCGCCGTGCCCAGCACAGGTGACAGCTGAAAGGTCACCAGTGTGTGTTGGAAAGCGACAGGTACTGGGTCTTAAAAAAAAAAAAAGGAGATGTGAAGGGTTGTGCTTTGTGAGGAAGGGCAGGGTATGACCCCTCGTGTCACTGCGAGGTGTCCAGAACACCGTGTTGTGCTGTCACAGCCCGCTCTCCATGCTCTGCTGCTGAGCCTAGTTTTGCGTCAGCTCTCCATAGCAAAATGGCTTTCAAGTAGGCAAGATATTTCCACAGTGACAACACAGGATTCTGACAATTTGTTTTACTTCCAATCTTAAGTAGAAATGTTTTAAGAACCAAAAAAACATGTTTTCACATCACTCCAATGTAAACACAGCCAGGGTGCCTGTGAACACACTGATACCTGGAACAGCACCACACTGCAGAGTCCAGCATCATTTATATCCTCAGGCAGCACCAGGGGAAGTTCAGGTTGGACATCAGCAAGGATTTCTTCCGTGAAAGGGTTGTCAAGCATTGGCATGGTGGTGGAGTCACCATCCCTGGAGGTGTTCAAGAAACAGCTGGGCGTAGCACTGAGAGCTCTGCTCTGGTTGACAAGATGGTGATCAGTCAAGGGTTGGACTTGGTGATCTTGGAGATGTTTTCCAATCTTAATGATTTTGTCATAAGTCACAGGTTTCCCTTCCCTTGGAGTCCCTGAGAGTCCCAGGCTGTGCACCCCACACCTTATTGAACAAATGACAGCCAGACCACTGGAAAATACCTTCTAACATGAAGAATTTTCCCAGAATTCAGGATTTCTTAGTTCAGAATCTTGTTTTGCTCAGTTCAGTAGCCAAGCCAATGAAGTGTCAAGTATTCCTTACTCCCTTCCCTCCTTTGCTCCCTTCCCTCCCGTCTGAGGGTAGACACAGAATCAGAGTGTTAAGTGTTGGAAGGGACCTTAAAGCTCATCTGGTCCCACCTATCCTGCCATGGGCAGGGACACCTTCCACTACATCAGGTTGCTCAGGGCCCCATCCAACCTGGCCTTGGACACTTCCGGGGTGGGGCAGCCACAGCTTCTCTGGGCAACCTCTGCTAATATTTTTCTCACGTAACAAGTGAGACTACAATTAGAGAAGAATTTAATATTAAATACCTTGTTGGTTGGGGCTGATTCTCTGGAGAGATGGAAGATGCAAATAGATTCTCAGCCAGGAAGGACCTCCTAGAGCTCAGCTGATAGCCAGGCTGTTCTACATCAGAGCATAACACTTAGAACAGGCTTCTCTATAAATTCCAAAAAACTGTTGGAGGTGACTGCCTGACTTGGGAAGCTTGTTCCATGGGCTTTAGGATGCTGAGCAGCTTGTTAGTCAGAGCACACTTGAATACAGCTCTGAGCAACCTGGTCTGACTTTGCAGGTGGATCCAGATCACCTCTGTGGTCCCTTCCAGCCTGGATTACTGTGTGTTTCTGTAACGTGTGCTCCCCTGGAACTGTTCCTAACAGCTGAGTGAGCAGCCGGGGGGCCAGGTGATGCTTGGCAGCAGACTTGGACACTAACAGAAGTTCCTCAAAGATCCTGGTATTGATTAACCACATAGGGTCTTTGTTCACCATTTAATGGGACCTAATTTCATTTTTAATTTATATGTATCTCATACATAGACTGTGAAGCCTCCAGACTACATCTAACGTGACTTTTTGATTGTACCAGCATCTTATTTACCTCTTCCTTCCTCAGTCACTCCATCTCATACTCCAATGCTGAGAACCACATTCAGTGCACTAAAAACCACTGCCTTTATTTTCCTTAAATTATTATTTTTTATTTATATTAAAACTCGTTGGTTTAGAGAATCAGACAATAATAGCAGGTGGCCTGTGGAAAACATATCTACAAATTCCAAATCCCCTTTCCCAGTGTTGCCAAAGACCAAGGTTTCTGATTTGGCTTGTGACCAGCAAGCATAAGCTCACAGACTGCAAATCAGGCTCAGCAAAGGGGGGATGGGGTTTGCTCTCAACACAAGACAAATCTAATGGAATCTAGGAACAGGCAGAAAGCTAAATTCCATGCTTAATTATAGTTGTAGATAAATTTAATTCAAAGTTATACTACTGATGAGCTTTATACTTGGTACAGCTCTCTACAGCTTTCCAAAGGAGAAAATTCCGTCCTCTGTGGACTTTGAATTCTACTGTTGAATCAGAAGTCTGGGAAAGTTAAAACAGCAAAAACACCCCACACCCAAAAAGAGGCAGATGGCTGTCATAGATATGCCATAATCACACGACAGCACCTCCCACTGTGCCCTACATATCATACAATGAACCTCCCCAGCCACTCCAGATGCTTCCCGTTATCTGTTGTGAAAAAGCAGCTGCTGCGGCGGCGATAGCCCAAGTCCTGTGAGTCAGTCAGCATTAATGGCACAAAACCCCTATCCTTGGCTAAAGCTGCAAGGCAAAGAACAAGATTGCTTAGAAAAGGGGTGGCCCAATTTCAATTGTTCTACACATAGGTAATGACTGCACTGCAAATAATCCTAAAGCTGAGCATTGCTTCCCTGAGTGCAGAAAATCACACTGTGTATCAGCCACGGGTAAATGACAATTAAGGGCCTTTACCACTGAGAACATGGAGGAGGAAGGGAGCAGCTCAACACCAAAGCAAATACCTGAAAAGATTGGAGCAACTGAGCTTGATTTAAAGCCTAATCAGATCCAGAAGAGCTTTGACCTACATACTCGCAGCATCCCTGGGCTGCAGGCACAGCCAGTTGAGCATCCACACAGCTGCAGGGGAAGAGGGTTTAACACGCTGAACATGAGGGAGCAGCCGCCTGGAGACAGCCCTGCATCTGCTCCACAGCCTCAGATTCCCTTCCTGAGTGTTTCTCTCAGGCAAAAATTACTGTGCCCCCCACTCTACAGAGCACCTCATGTTCTACTTTGACAGAGAAACAGGGGGTTTTTTAGCTGCTGGTGGTGATTTAGAGACTATGGAGATAACACAGTGATTATTTTTCAATATAAATGTGATGTGAGATTGTCAAAGTCTGATGACAATCAGGCTTGAAAGAGCTCAGCTTTGCTCCATTGACAAGTTGGAAAAATCCACAGAACTCATCCTGGATTCAGTGAATCGGAGAGCAAGGCAGGGAGAGAGCCAGGTATGACCATGGAATCTGAAAAAGAACCTATTCTAAGTATAGGGGAGAATGAGACTTGCTGCAAAAATCGTCCTTTTATTTCAGGAATACAAAAGATGAGGAACATTTTTAAAACAAGCAGCCACATCAACAAGTTTGAAAATAATTGAACTGACTGGTTCAGTGTAAAACCAGAAAACATCAGAATTATTCATGTGAGAGATGGTAGGAAGACACTGCCGAGCTCAAAGGTCTGGGCCACTGTTGTTTAAAGCAGTCTTGGAATAACGCAGCATCAGAAGAGGAAAAGTCTTGTTCTCAGGACAAGTCTGAAAAAGCTAATTATATAAAAGGCTAATTATTGCATTTCTACTTCATCAAAACTTGTATTAAAGCAGCATCCTTGAGAAGGTGTCACTTTTCATACAAGTTGTACCCCAGCAATGCGAAATGGTGGGTGGCAGAGCCCAGCACTTGGGTGAGAGTCCAGGTCACATAGTCAGAGAATCCTAGAATAGTTTGGGTTGGTAGGGACCTTAAAGCTCATCCAGTTCCAACCCTCTGCTGTGGACTAGACCAAGTTGCTCAGGGCCCTGTCCAACCTGGCCGTGAACACTTCCAGGGATGGGGCAGCTGCAATGTCTCTGGGCAACTTGTGCCGGGGCCTCACAACCCTCACGGGCAAGAATTTCTTCCCATCCAATCTAATCCTGCCTTCTGTCAGTTTAAAGCCATTCCCCCTTGCCCTGTCATTCCAGGCCCTTATCCCAAGTCCCTCTCCAGTTCTTTTGTAGCCCCTTCAGGCACTGGAAGGGGCTCTCAGGTCTCCCTGGAGCCTTCTCTTCTCCAGGGGAACGCCTCCAGCTCTCCCAGCCTGGCTCCAGAGCAGAGGAGCTCCAGCCCTTGGAGCACCTCCATGGCCTCTCCTGGTCTTACTCCAGCAGGTCCATGTCCCTCTGATGTTGGGGGTCCCAGAGCTGGACACAGCACGGCAGGTGGGGACTCTAAGAGCAGAGTAGACACCAATGGACTGACAAAACCCAATAATCAAATCCTGTCAAGCTGACACCAAGTGAGATTTTTTTATCAGCTTCTATTTCTTCCTCTAACAGCACTCCCATTCTCCTTACGTAACAGCGGGGATTTGAGATGGTTTAAAAAAGTGAAGATGAAGAGGAGGAAGACTGAAAATAGAAATACCTACCTCAAACCTATTTGCAGCATCTACTTTCTAACCTCACCCTCACTCCACCTCCCCATATTTAAACAATGATTTTTTTTTCCAGTTCTGCCTTGGCATCCTCTGAAATCATCTGGAGCACTCTTGGAGGAGCCAAGCCCGGATCCTCCGGCTGCTGAGGGTGAGGGTCGCCCACCCCCAGCTACGTCAGGGCCAGTGCATGTGTCAGCCTTGCCGACAGCAGAGCAGTTCCCGGTCCCGCGGGTCCCGACAGGCGGGGCAGTGCCACGCGGTGGCGCCGGGGCTCGCTCCGAGGGACGGGAGCCGTCAGCGAGCTCAGCCCCGGAGAGATGCGCTCCCGGGCATTCCAAGAAAATGAAAAGCGCACACTTTCTGTACGTGGCCTTGAGAACGACCTTCAGTGGTACCGTATAAAATTGTAGATATCCTTGATATAAGCACGAGGGGAAGGGAACTGGGTTAGCTTTACAGGGCTGCCTGGCACCGGTCTCCAACGCTGGAGCCGTTCAAAGTCCAAAAAGCAGATTCTGGGCTGGTTCTGACATCACAGATGATAATGAGCAGTTGCTTTGAGGTTTCGAAGTCCATGGGAATAAATATAGTCTGTTTCAGAAGTCAAGCATTTTTAAATGCATTCAAAGCATTTTAAAGGGGATTCCAGGGGGGAAAGGGATAGTCCAATAAAATTTTGAGACGGCTGAGTTAAAGCTGAACAAACTCGTTACCACACAAACAGAACCCAGCACCAGCCTTTCTCTCTCCCAGGAAGCTGTGGTACCCCCTCCCCTGGGCATTGTCCCTGCTCCAGCAGCAGCCGGCTGTGTTCCTCTTCCCCGAGGACAAACACAGCAGTGGAAAAGGAGCAGAGCTGCCTGTAAAGTGGGTCAAGCGTGGAATGAAACACCCACCATAGGATGCTCCCAGACAGGGCTTCTCCAGGCCCCCCCACCCCCCGCGTTTTCCTTATAAAATAAGGAAGCAGAAGAGAGCAGCCATCACTGCCCACTCCTGCACTGATAGCCACAACAAAGAAGGTTTTTCACAGCAAGGTTTATGGTTAGGCTGGATGTGGGGGGGTGTTTTCTCAAACTCCTGAAAAATAAAGGCAGTTGTGAGCCAGGCTAAAGGCTTTCAGCCCAATCGATCATACAATTATCAATGTAAACAGGACACTCATCTTTTGCAGTTCAGCATTTTCAGTTTTAAATGCATAATCTGGAAAACAGCTTATAGATTTTTTGAAATTAAAAAACAAACAAACTAAAGCAACAAAAACAAACCAAAAGAACATAACCTCCAAAAATCCGGATGTGTTTGGGGGAAATCTACTGAGGAAGATGTATACAGAAGTCAAGACAACCAAAAGCAAAGATTTAGTTTAATTTATACAACCTTGTGCAATGATACAAGTAGCTGCAAAATGGAGTTTTCTCCTCAAAATCACTTTCCTGCAAGTTCTCATGCAGGATGCTCACCCTGATCACACTGCTCCTCTTCCATCCCCAGTCCCAGGTACTAATAGCGACTAATGTTTTATACATTATTTATACCAGCAGCAATCATTTTAGTCTCCATCCCAAAGCAGTTCTGTTCAGCAGAGAGTAATTACGAGATCAGTAGCTCAACCCATCTTAAAGAATACAGCTTTTAAGCGCAGCACAGGTTTTAAAAGGCTAAAACATGCAGTACTGCTTAATTTAAAACCAAAAGTGTCGTTTCAGCCTTTTTTTCCTGTCCATATGCCAAAGCACTCTGGTCCCTTGCTCAACAAAGCAGCCTGCCTTTATTCCCATCCAAAAGGAGTACAGCCAAATGAATTAGAGCACCAAAATAACTTTTTGTAAAACCACAGAAGGCTGACTCATGAACTGCTGACTCTGCAGGGCTTTGTTGGTGTGTTCATGGGTACTGAAAGATTTCTACAGAGTCCAGTGTGATTTTTACTTAACACTTTGCCTGTTTCCAACCTCCTCCCAGAACAATGTGCAGGACACCAATACTCTGTGTCATGATTGCTGCAGCACACAGAAGGCACCCAATGCCTTCTATAAGGCTTCAAAAATCACTGCTTGCAGACATTTTGCTCCAAAAATCCGACCTCATAAAAACCATGAATATGGTTGCAAAAAACATGGAACACATAAAAAGTCATTTCTCAGGCAAAATTTGCTCTAACCTACAAGACAACCCCTAAAACACATTAAGAGTTTCCAGGAGTGCTCTGCATCCAGACAAAACAAGCAGCAATTAGAGTGATAAATGAGTGTGAACAGGTGCGTAAGGAGGTGGAGGCACACCTTCAACTCACTGAATTTGGAGTAGCATTTAATTTGAAATTCAAAGTTGTGATCACACTTGCATCTTCTTACAGACCATTCTTCCTGATTAAAAGAGAGTACTTACTCTTCAGCCCCCTCCCAAGGTCACAGCTCCTCCAAGAGCAGGAACTGCACTCCGGTATTACTAAGGAAATGAAGAGGTCAGAGGGGGGAAAAGAATGCGTTTATTGAACTACAAAAAAAGGCCCAAAATAAACCCAGCACTTGCATAACAGGTTTGGTTTTCTCTTGTACAGGAGGAAATCCTTTACCTTTAAGATACAGGATGAATTTTAAATTGTCAGAGCAAAGACTTTGTCCCAAGGCCCTTGAAACACAATTGCTTTCTAAAAAGGACCTTCAGTGCTTCAGTTTACTACTATAAAATCAAAATAAATCCCATGGACCATGGATTGGTAAGTATTGGTACCTCTCAGCAGTTTTTTCTGTTTCCAGAGGAGCTTTTGACAGGAACTAGACCAAGATAGAGGCAGGTGAAATGTCACAGCTTTCATGGCAGGATGTCCCCTCACCACCTTTTTCACAGGGCAGAATTTGCTCTGTTACCATCCAGACACATGGGGAAGGAGGTAATGCTCTGTCTGCGCTCTCCCATGCATCCAGTATCTTGCCACAGTATTATCAGAAGACCTAAACGAGGTAACATGGCCCAAGCACTTGGAGCAGGGATATTGAGTGTGTATAGAAGTGTCAGCAGCTAGAAACAACCGCCAGGTGACAGTCACACACTGGTTACCTTGGACAAACATCCATCTACAGAGGCAGCTCGGTCACCAACAGAGCAGGGACTGGGGCAGCAGCCAGCCTCAAGCTCCAGGGATCTGTGAAGAGGGGGCCATAAGCAGAGGAACAAAGCACAGGGTGGAAAGAGGCAGAAGGTGTAAAAAGAGGGGGAAGAGGGTAAAAAGTCTGGCAAATCTATACACCTCTGTATGTATGTAATACATATTTCGTCTCGTTTTTGATTTAATGGGCCCTTAGTTCAGGACAGGCAGGCCTGCACCAGTCAGGGGTGCTCACTCTAGCTCACAATACGGCCAATGACTTACACAAAATGAAATATGGAAAGCTCCAAACCCTCCCCACTTTGTCCACCAACATTCTCCTGGCTCTATGCAAGTTCTGAGAAAGAATAATAAAAGAGGAAGAGCAGTTCATGGAAAAGTGTCATTTCATTCCCAACTGCCTTCTGGTAATCTAAACCCCAATGTCAGCCCTCCCCACTAAGAACTGGGTGTGACATTCCCACTTAAACACTGAACCACCACAAAACAGGATGTTTAGCTCTGCCTATTTTGCATTTCATGGAATGCAGCAGTCGTTGTAGAGATGAAGGAAACATCACCAGTGATCTCCAACACATCTCATTTCTCTGCAGCCATCATACACACAGGGTGTAGTAAAGGAAGTTTTGTGCAGGTGAGCTAATCAATCAGCTACCAATAAATCAAACCCCCATTATTTATAGCTGAAGCTTTGTTTCTTCTCTTGCATCTTCCAAACATGGTTTTAGCTGGTTAGTGCTCCATCAGGGCAACCAATTTTTTCTTCCCAATGTGGTTTTCTCACTGGAATCTTCACACAGACCATCACAACATAATTACAGAGGAAAGCACAAAAACTGGAGCGACTCCAACATTGTCCATGGACTTTACTAACAACCACTTGGATTTGTGTACAGAAACTGAAGCAAGGAAAGGACTGCTCCTTGCCAGAGCAGATGAGTCACGCCAATTAAAGCAACAAGGAAAGCAGAAAATAGGGCAAAGTCATTCCTCTTGAAGGAATGGTGTCAATGAAAGCACAAAGTCCCATCTACACAAACACAGAGAAAGACAAGTGACAGGAATGGAACGTGAACTACTCTCAGCAAAGGATTTTTTTAATAGTGATCAAAGCAAAAGCTCCCAATATACTAAAAAAAGCCACTTCAGATGCACTTATTTTTAGCATGCACTTCTTCCTTTAAGAGATCAAACTACAGCAGACTGAGCTCTCCAGAAGCCATTTGGAACCCAACCTGCAGGACAAAGCTCAAATTCTGCTGAAGGAAAAGCAACCACTTGAGCCTTCCTGAAAGGGGATGAAGTAATGCTTGATGAAATGCAGCATCTTCTTTCCAAGTTAAAGAATTAAGTGGTCCTCCAGCTTTTCAGAAAAGCAAGAAAGCCCCAAAAAGCATGTCTAGGACTAAACCTCCAGGTGAGCTGGACATTTGCAAAATTTCTGTGCATTCCCTTAGAAACAAGCCGTGTAAAAAACAAACCTCCATGGTATTACAGAATCTACTTGTGCCCAAGAAACAAAGTCTCAACGAAGATGAATATTAAGAGTCCTTCCATTAAGTGAACAAGCAGGTACATAATTTAGATGTACCCAAGAAGTTTCACACACAAGCCTGAAGAAGGCGTAACATTTGAATTTCTGTTTTGAACCAAATCATCAAATCCGGGTTCAAATTTTGAAGTGAGTAGAAAGGAAATATTTAAACAGAAGTTAACAAACCACATACCACTGTTTTTCAGAATGGAAGCTTGGCCAAATACACATAGTACTAAACTTCAAGTTGTTTCCTTTAATATTTAGAAAACTGGTTTTATTCTTAGTTTTTCAGAAAAATGATTTTAAGTATTAGCACCTACATTGTAAATGACTCAAACTTACGATTTACACTTGAAATAAAGCCACACACAATCAATTCAGTGATCCTATATTCTTCCACTTCTGAGTATTTCAGTAGAGCACCAAGAGGGAAAGAGCAACATGTGAGTAACCAGCAAGCTGTTCTCAGCTGTGAGACACAGGCCCAGGCACCTTCCTGGGACAGGATTCAAAAGGTCAGACTTTTCCAGTACACTCCTTATCACCTCAGTTTTAGTTATTTTTAAGGTGGAAATTTCTATGCAAGTTTATAAAACCCATCCAGCTACATGTTAGTTTATTAAACCACAGTTGACCTGAGATGCAATTAGAATTTTGACATTTTTCCATACTTAGTTCACAAGTTTATTATGAAAAACACTGCAGCTCTGTCCTGCAGTAACATTGTTTTACAGAAAAAAACAGTTCTGTTCAAAGTAATTCACTATCCTTGGACAATTACAAGGGACAATATGGTAGGGCAGAGTGGAAAAGGGAACTGAGTGCAGACAAAAAAAAAAAAATCAATACAATTAAATTAAACAGTATTCCCTGAAAATAAAACAAACAAACAGTTTCAGAACAAATATGAGGCCTTGGTACTTATTTTAAAAATGTTCTTTAAGCTTCAATGATTGTTTGCTGCTACCCTTATCTACAGTCATGCTGAATAAAGCTATAGCTAAATGGAAAGTTAAATGTATTCACGAGGTGTTAATGTCTACATCTTATTATTTGCAGTCTCTCAGAGAAAGCAAAAGTAACTACAAATAGCGCTATGCCAGAAACTGGTTTCTTGACCAACAATGTTGCTTCAGCATGCAATGAACTGGTTCATTCTAAAGTGGTCACAGTTGTTGACGACAAGAGGCTTTGTATTGAGTATGGCACGTCTTTTGGTCCATGTGAAAACAAAGTTTGAATGTTAAATATTTTCTGACACTTTGGAGTTACTGTTGCTCTTCCCATTTTCTTTAGGTCAACATATGGTTCATGGCAATACTGTACAGGTCTAAAATCTCTTTACAGGAAGTAGTCTGGGGTGCGACGAGTAACATGCGGTTCACCTCTACGTGGTGCCGGGTCAAACTGCAAACTGAAGAGCACAGACATCAATGAAAACACAAGAGCTCAGCTTACATTCAGGTATGTTCTAGCTATGAATTTGCAGTGGTTTAATACAGGTGAATCTTTGCACGTTTTATCAACCAAGTGAAGTATTCTAGTACAAATGTTCAGCTCTTCCACTCCTATTTGTATATACTTATAACCATCACATTTTAAATTCCTCTTACCATGAAGGTCTGGAGAGAAATTAATTTGAGCTTTAAGACTCAAACTGGTCAAACATTAGTATCTATTTAGAAAGTTAAAGTCTCCAGTTATTATCAAAGAGGGCAGTTTGCACAGTGCTTTTGCCTCATTTACTACTAAAGTTGCTGCTGTAGTAGCTAATTAGAAATCTCATTCAAAAAGATGACATCCTAACATCTGAAGAATTCAAAGATTCCTAAAGTCTCCTGCCCGAGACCAACAAGAGGGTATTACCTTAGATGTGAGACTACTCCTGCTCTCAAATCACATCCCTACACGGTAATTCATTAAAATCCAGGTAGTTATACAAAACAAAAATGAGGAGTCTCACTTTAATCTGACAGAGAAGATCTCAACAGCAACTGTTCCAGAGGCTTGACTCCAATACTTTACATGTGACTAACCCAGCAATTCCACACTCACTCCACCTCCCAAAAGCACAGAGGGGGAAAAAACCCCATACTTTAATACAATTAAGTGGTATCTTAAAATCACGGGCAACGTAATTCTCATTTTTAAACATACTTACAAGGAGTATTTTAGAGTATCGTCAAGTTCCATAATTGCAGCCTGGTTGCCACAACGGTAACAATAGTTTGGAGCACTGAAAATTGTTACTACATTCCGATCATGGCACCAGTTGTACCCCTGAAGAGGAAGGAGAAAATAATTATGACAACCAAGTTCACGTACCCCATGTAACCACCTGACTACAAACCAACCTTTTAATGTGTACAGCTCTAAGTGGCATTTGTAGGGTTATTTTAAATAAGCTTAAGGCTGTGTCTTTTTTTTCCTTCTCGAGAGAAAGAGGGTAAAAAAGGAATTTTGGCCTTCATAGGTTGCTTCCTACTAGTAAATATGAGCTAGATATTAAAAAAAAAAAAAAACAAAAAACAAACCACCTAGCAAGATGTCTCCATTGCATTAGCATTAAATAGTTAAAACAGCAATTCTGGAGTACACAATCTACTCTGAACCTTCAACTGTGATCACCAAAACCAGAATCCAGACATACATTTAAAAATCTGAACTGCTAGGAATAACTAGAGGCCAAGAACAAAAGCATACATCCAAGCTAATAAGAAAAAAAATACACCTTTTTTTAAGGAACACGTATTTGAAGACCTTTTTATCTACACAGAAATGCAATACCACATCTAGTACCAAAGCCTGGTTTGGGATAGTACTGTAAATTTTCAGGAAAACAAGGCCAAAATAAATGTTACTCCACTGTCAAACTCCTTTAGTAGCACCTGAATACTATCAAGGTCAAGTTTCTGGAAGACTCTCAGTTGGATCATTAGCTGTACCATCAGCTGGCACAGCAGCAGATGCACATCTCTGACACACAGAGCATGGAATAAACAGACCAAGGACACAATCCAAAGTTTGAACACAGAGACGGTCCTGCTCACCTCCATTACCAACTGATGAGCTCTTGAAACCAACGTAAGGCCATTAGCATGGTTAAAGGTTTCTGAAATATCCTGTCCAAATGTGTAACCTGCACCTCGAGGAGAAATTCCCCAGCCACCGCGATCATCTGGATCTGACCATAGCAAGTCACACATTGGACCCTGTAAAGAGATGTAGATGATGTTTCAGAGGTGAAGGGCAAAAACCCCAAACCAAACAAAACCACAAAAAACTTGCACACACACCACCCCTGCACAACTCTTGGAGACTTAATATATTTCTTTCTTTAAGCAAGGAGATGCCCCTCATCTTTCCTTTAAAAAATCCAGAACAGGAAGACAGGCACTTTAATACTGCTAACTTGATGTGAATTTCATTTTCAGCCTGTGAACTCAACCCCCCAATACATGCTGAATCATCAATCTCACTGGCTTAGAAAATTATTTTTCAGTACCTCATGGGGGACTTCCTGCAAGCGATCAAGTGCTCTGATGTGATCCAGTGTATCTATAGATGGAGAGAGGCCACCATGTAGACAGAAAATCTGCAAGAGTTAACATACATTATTTGCACTAATCAGTGCAGTTAGAACAGTTTAGAATAAATGATTAGGAGAAAATCTGCATGAGATTCCTTTAAAGATAAGAGCTGACAGAAAGCAGTGTTAAGAGCTCCCTCTACAACAAAAAACATTCAGCTTTGTCAAATGTCAACATACCTGGCCATCCACCAAGGCAGTTAGAGGCAGGTAATCAAAAAGGTCTGTAAAGTATTTCCAAACATTTGCGTTTCCGTATTTCCTTAAACATTCATCGTAGAAACCATAAACTTGTGTGATTTGCCTGCTTTCATGGTTCCCTCGAAGAATTGTGATACGTTCACGGTAACGGACCTAAACAACAGTTTATTTCAGAGCATCAATGAGTTACTCTTCCCCAGAACAGAATTTGCACTTTTCAATCCCTGCCACATGTCAATAAAGCAATTAAAACCAAACCCTTCTGAAGATTCAATTATAACCTTTGAGGTAAAGAAAAAAAGGAATAATTTATTCAAATCTTCAACTGCCAAATAGTTTTGAGATTAATTACAAGTTGTATTTATTATTACTAGTGGACTTCACTACACCTGTGCATTAAGCTGATCTCTCCAAGCAAATTCTTAAAGATTGCAACTTAGGCAAGTAACAAACTCAACATTCATTTTAGATAAAGCTCAGGCTTGCACCTGAACATTAATTTTTTTTTAAAGAAGTGACTTAGAAAACTAAGACAGCCAAGAAGTCACTTTTGGTACCTCTAATACCAATGCAGTGAAAATCATAATAGATATTAAGTGTAGTCAGGATAGTAATGATATATTTTATATGAAACTGTACAGCTGAGAAGAAAAGTTACCTTAAGAGCTACAAGCAATGTGACTGTTTCGACTGAATAATATCCTCTGTCAACATAGTCCCCCATAAACAAATAGTTTGTGTCTGGTGATTTGCCTCCAATTCTGAAAAGTTCCATGAGGTCGTGAAATTGTCCATGGACATCTCCACAGACTGTGACTGGACATCGCACTTCTTGTACATTGGATTCTTTTGTCAAAATTTCTTTAGCCTATAAAACAAAAATAAAAATAAATTGTGAGTTTGTCTATGAACAGCCGTTTTATTCAAAGTACACTCTACCACTTCCAGCTCTGCTACTTCTCTCTTTAGAAGCTCTTGTCCCTTCCTTCTCTGAAGCACTTGAGGTAAAAGTTTATCTTTACTTAAAACAGCATTTTGCTTTATGAAACCCCATATTAGTAATTAGTAGTTGAGTGGCTTTTTTTTTCCTCCTTGAGGACAGTATTTTAAGTAAAACTTCAGACTTTCTACAAAAATGGTTCTGTGAAGCATAAAACAATGATCACTACTGAAATTTACAAAGTTGTTAAGTATTTTGAAAAATTAAATCTAAAAATTCTGCCAACATCTTACCTCCAAAAGCACAAACTCAGACATGGTCAAAACACTACCAACACCTTGGCACCCATCTGTACAAACATCTTTCACCCACCTGCAAGGGCAGGGAGTCCTGCATGAAGCAGAATGAGAACAAACATCCACTGGTACCAGCAATTACAGAGCAGGTCATTACCTGCACAAACTTTCCCAACAAGTTTTGTGATTAGACACAGACTAATAACATCAAGTTATGTCTTTATAAACCAAAGCTGGGTAAGATCTTTGTCATCCCCTTTTTTTTCTAAAAAATTGTGTATATATAAAAGTTGCAGACAAAGGTAATTTGTATGAAGAAGCATAGGCTAAATATAGCACCCAAAAGGTAATTCTGAAATAATGCAAGACAGTTGTTACAGTTTGTTCTCAGAACAGTCACCAGACACATGCCACAATGATTTGCTAAATCAAGAAGGTATTAGAAATATAAATAGTAACGAGTTTACTAGTTACCATCTACAAAGATTTCCCTGTTTTTCAACAGTCAATGCTCCTATTCGAAAAGGATTTTTTTTACCTCATTACCTCAATTACAAGAGAATATATAAAAACTATATTCTATTCTATAATCCAAGTTGTCTACAAGACAGTGGCTGACACTCCCACCCAAAAGTGGTCTCACTGTCCCCACACATCATCCTGGCTGACCACCACGGTCACCACTTCAAGCAGAAGCAACATGTAAGTTTAATGATAGAAAATTCATGAAATTCAATGTTTCATTCAACACTGTGAAGATTGAATGAAAAGAAAGAACAATGCAAAAAAGCAGTGTGGTTAAGCACCCTGCACAACACAAAGCTTTAGATGTCACTCTGCAGACATATTTACATCAAAAGTCAGTCTCATGACAGTTTCCACTTACACTGTGCCCAGTACTAAAGATAGGTCATTCCTGGCTTGTGGTCAATGCTAAAAGTGCAGATTTATTTTAAGATAGCCTGACTTGAGTTAATTGTAATGCAGTGACACTCACCGGATGTTTTGAAGGTGTTTTAACAGCCTTAGCCTCTTCTAATACTCTCTTACATTCAGAAGCATTAGACAGCTTAATTCTCCTTTTGACACAGAACGTCACAGATGCTTACAGCACTTCGATATAAAAAACCCTGCTCTTTAATTAGAATGTTTCTACCACTGGATTTTCTTAACACACTTGAAGCACTGCACAAAGAATGCAGTATTCATTTTTCATCAAAGGTATGCAGCATTCGTGCTGAGAATGGCAGAGCTCTCAGCAACTGAGTTGTGGCTTCCTCAGTTTCTGAAATATTAAATCACTCAGATACGCATGTGACCAAACACATAGAGAAGTCAGAGAGCTACTCTGATGGAAAAAGACTGTTCCAGGTCAACTTGCAAAACAGCAACCTCTGTTTAAATCCTGCAATGGTGGAATGCTGGTGCAGGGATTCCAACATTTCCATGTTCTAAAACCAGCTTCATGCAACATTGTGTTATGAACTGCTTAGGTCATTTACTGTCTTCTGTCCCACAGCATTAGAAGTGGCACAACCTCAGGTGTTTAAACACCCTACTTGGCTCTACAAAAGAGCTTCAGTAGAGCTGAAGGTAGAAAAAATAACATCCTGAAAACAAGCCACCAATAAGCAGTCTACTATATCCCAACTTCTACATTAAATGAATTCCTATAAAGAGGTAAAGCAAAAAAAAAGGACTTTTAATATACTGTAACACGATACAAACACAAGTTCGTAAGACAACACCACATTTAATACTATAATTTCACAATGGTAAGCAATCACTAACACTACTCCTGCACTATCTGTGCCCCTGACCTTGTACTGGATCTCACAGAGCCCTGTGCAACTCCACCTGGTTCCACTCCCTCTTTTTATTGATTCTTTTGGCGAGATCCGTGATGGTGCTGCTTCCTCACCACATCACACAACTCCTTCCCCCTACACATCCTCCCCTCCAACAAACGGACTTCCCACCAGCAGCTGTCCTACACTTCCTCACGGAGATGAAGCAGTAGAGCACTCTTCAGCATCCTTCAGTAGAAGGCAGAAACTCCGTGATCCAACCATCTGACAAAGGAAAACTAGGAAGGACACACACCACCTCTTGAACTTCAAAAACCCAGTGACCTATTGCCACAAAGGATAACAGCGCAACACTGCAGAATTTTGACATCAACATTTTGAAACATCCAGGCTTCACTGCCTATCATCAGGATGAACAATTATAAAATTCAGAAACAGATTTTCTTGAGCACTTATTAATTCTTTTGTATCTCTGCCTTTTTTCAGTTCTTAACAACTCTTACCATTAAGACAGCCCTGAACTTCTCTACATCTCCAACACCTAATTAATCTTTTTTAAATAGTAGAATACCACAAGTCAAATTTCTGTGGTGCGGGGTACTTAACTTAAGCAAAAACTTGTTCTCAACAACCTACTATATTACAGTTGTAAAACCTCGCCTCTGAATCGGTTTAATCATTTTTTCAGCACTACACTCTCAGATTTCAAAATAAAATACAAACAGATACAGAATAAGACTGCAAAGAAAACATTACTTAAAGTTAATAAATGCTTATTTTACAGCCAATTACCAATAAAGTCTGATACAGAAAAAACACACAGCTGTGAGTCAGTTACACAAGAAGAGTATAAGAACCACCAAGTGCAATGCTGTCATAAACACTACTGCTGAGGTGGAAATTCACATATTTTACTCAGAACAATCTCAAAGTTCAAACAATATGCACGTATCAAATACATTTCAGCTTAGTCATAGTGACTGGAATTCATTCTGACTTCTTACTGGCTTACTCAGTCATTTCACTGTGAAGAGAAAACTTGAACAATCCCAAAACTCAACAAGAATAAAACCAATATTGGTTTAAACACACAAGAAAACAACCAATTTTCACTTTATAATAAAGAGTAATACTGCATAAAAACACAACCTAGTACTTAAGAATTAAACCATTCCTGGCCTGCTGCACATCATCTAAAGGCCCAGCTGAACAGTACCAAGCTGCTTTGGTGCTTCTGTTTACAAAGCACATATCTGCAAAACATTGTTCTTAAAACACAAAGATCAGCTTCATTGTTTTAAGACAGTACAAGATCCAAGTGTATGAACTGCCATGGATGAGAATTTTGAAAATATGACTATTAAAGTTACTACCATATGATTTTCAGATCCTTAGTTTATTTAATGAGATGCAGGGGTTGTATTATGCATCCAGACATAGCTCTTATTTTCCCTGCTCCCTCCATATATTTTTATCCTACACGCTACAAATTAAGGCTCAGAGTCAAGTGCCATAAAAGCCATAATCCATCCATTTTACTTCCTCAACTCACTGAGCTGAAGAGAAGCAAGTTTCCCTCATGAGCAGCATACATCATCAACCTTGTCTCACAGAAATAATTTCCAGTGGTCCATTTCTGCAAAATCCTCTGAAATAATCTATACCAAACTTCCTCTGTGTTTCCAGAATATACCAGATATTTCTTAATTACTCCGACCCCTTCTTAGGTCCTTACATTCTAGCACAAGCTCTGACAACTCAGCCCAATTATCGACCCTGAAAAATTCTGGGGCACATACAAAAATAACAAGACCCAAATCAAACAGTAAACATCACTGTGTCTGTGTAGAATTGTAAATCAGTGCTTGAAGCAGCACTATGAAGCACTCATCAAAAGATTACCACCAACTCAGTAAAGGAAATACAACTATTATTTTAATTAGACAACACAGCTCCAAAGTCATGGTTGGAGACGGTAACGTGTCATTCTTGGCAGACCAGAATTCACACCTGCAGCCCACCATGCTGTCTAGTAAAGTGTGTAATGAGAAGCATCCACTGTAACCAAGAAATAGTTATTTGTAGTTACCATAAAGATATTTTGATGAGATTGCAGACTTCAACCACACCCATAATTTCCTGTCACCAAGGTGCACAGGATGTGACTAAAGGCACAATGATTAGCTAATTGGGATGAATACTGGTTTTAGCTGTCCAAACATCATGACCTGGAAGAGATTCCAGTTCCAAGCAAAGTCATTCATTACAGTCAGCAATTCTTCTGCAGTCAATGCTTTTCAATTTAAAGGTTTCCCCCACTCCTTACATGGGGAGGAAAGAGAGCAGGTTCAGACAGGAGATGGGCTCATTTTTTAAATCAAAAGGTGTTTTCATTCACTGTCTGACATTTTAAACAAAATTAGATAAATGAAGCCTCCAATAACACCCTTCTGTGAAGGAGGCATGGCAGTCAGATTACACAACACAAATGGGAAACTGATTTATGCTGAACTTCACAATCCACTAAGGAGTTCAATGTGAATGTATAAGTAGGAACAAAATTAAAATACAAAGCTCCCCACTGACATTTAATTATTTAGTATTCCAAAGTAAGTAAAACCAGGATTTCCATCCACATAGAAGTCTGAGCAGCAAAATATCCTTTTGCTGGGACAAAAGATGGTGCATCTGCTTTCTCTCTGGATTTCTGACCAGCACCTACACCTTCATTTCTAATCTCTTCTGTTTGGTGAGAAGAGAGACCAGTTTAAATACCAGATCTTAGCCAACCAAAAGAGCAATCCCAATGCCAGGACTGCTGTAAGATTAAATGAGACAACCGCTTTCCTTTATCTCCCGTAAATTCTAGAAGATCTACAAGAAAGCATGCAAGCAGCAAACTTCTGCCTAATAACCCTCTCTTCCTTTGTATTATAAAAGTAAGGACTGACACCATTCAAACCTTGATAGTCCCCTCAACATTTCCATTTGAAAAGATCAGGAGCAGTCTTACATACTCAGAGTAACTGATGAGTATTCTTTCCCTCAGAGGCAAATCTGCGAGAAGGGGAAAGGGTATTTATCCATCAGTAGTTTACAACAGCAGTGGGGATAGGGACAGGATCTTTTGAAAGAACTCGATGTCATTATTTTGCTTCATACAAAAGATCTTAGTATCTTTAACTTTGAGGAAAAATAATCTAGAAAAAACTTTTTAAAAAAACGTAAGAACCCAAATAACTCAGGAACCTTTATGTCTTCCTCGCCTCATGGGAGTTCCAAGAAACACAGCAATGACAGCAATGCAGGAAATATAGGCCTTACAGGGACCTTTTTCAGTCCTGTCTGTAAAACAAGCTGTATTCATTTTGAATCATTCAAGTTGTTAAAAAAAAATATAGGCTAAACCTATTCCCAAACTCATTGTGCCTGATATCCACAAGTCCAGCTTCATGCAATGAACTCAAAGTTCTCAACCCTTACATTCCAGTAACTCCAACACAGCTTGGCACAGTCATGCTACAGGTCAGGAGGATACCCAGTTGGCACGTCAAAACTCAAGGTTTAGATCCAACCAGCAAGCAAAAAACACCTGTATTGGAAGGCATGTTCAAAATATTCAGCAGAAATACTGGAGACCTGGCTACTGAGTGACTGAGCTCCAGTATTCATTCTTCAGTCAGGAATAAACTTTTTCCAGCTTAATATATACTACCTGAAGAACTAACAACAGCATTACTGAATACAGGTGTAGTGTTTAAGGGTCCCTAAGCAAGGGTGAAAATTCAATCCCTGCTCCTCTGATTCCCCTCACACAGATCTGTTGTACAAGGCCTTGTGAACTCCTGCCAGACACAGCCGGACAGATTTGGGTTTTGTGCTGGGCAAGGCAACCCAGGTGAGTAACTGAAAATGGCTCAGATGCGATCACAGAGCAGCACTGTCATCACATCTGAGGAGGCAACAGCCTCAGCACAGGTAGATTTGGAAGAGGACATCAGTCTTGCAGCCTCATCCCAATCTTCAGCCTTAAACTGGCACAACTCAAGTAGGAACTTGCTCTGACTTAAGAGTGTATACTGCTGTTAGCTTAAGCTATGCCCAAAACAACACAAGTATCTTTCACTCCTACTTGATCACAACTAATGTTGCAATTAAAAAGCAAAAAACCAAAACCAAACATCTCACTGCCAGCACAAATCAATTTTTACAGAATTTACTAACATTGAAAAAAAAAACAAACCAGAAGGCTGCTGATGCTACAGTCAGTGGTACATTCAAGACTAAATTTTCATAGTGAACATCAAGATGTTCTATGTAAATCCAGACTAGGTGAGAAGGCTGGCAAGGTTGACACTTCAAATGCCTTCTGTGGAAAGAGATAATTTCCATTTTACATTATCAATCGTAACAAAAAACCAAACCAAAACAACAACAACAAAAAAAAACCCCACCACAACAAGTCAGAACACTGGGCATGAAAAGACTTTTTTTTTTTTTAAAGTGTTCCAGAATAATCTAAAACACAGTTATTTAAATGTTACAAAAGGCCTTAGTACACTACACCTGTAACTCTTCAGACACAGAAGATGTAACTAAATTGCCCCATCAATGACTTGACCCCTGGGTATGTTCAACAAAGCAGCCCTAAACCACCCTCGGGTCTCCCAGAGCCCCTTGAACAGCTACTGAGGGACCCTCCCACTACTGGCAGCAGAGTTCCCTTGCTACAGAATCCAGAAGCCAGTGCAGTGGCAAGGCAGAACTGCAGAGCTGCACATTCCTCTTCTGCCAGGGCCAGGGCTGGAGGGACACCGAACCCCCCACATTGCACAGCCCACCACACAGGGTATACCATACCATCACTACCTGGGAATTCTGTTTGGGCAGGTTTCTTGGCTGATTTACAGCAAGTTCAGACAGGAACACTAATTTTCACAATCATCTTAGTCTGAAGAATAGTTAGTTATACGTGATGGATATGGGAATGCAAAAGCTAGCTAATGGAAAAACCCTTGCAAATGCAGCTGGAAACAGTTTAAAACATTCACTTCTGGCCAAAAATAATCAGCTAATAATAAGCTAAGAAAGGTAACTCCTGAACGGCAGAGAAATAGAAGAGAACATGTGCCTCTGTCTGAAAAAGAAGTTGGGCAGACAATTCAGCTTAAAACACAGGAGTGAGATCCACAAAACATGTAATTTCTATGCATTAGAGGAACTGAACCTTGATTGCAGAGGCTTTTTTTGATCCAAAAGAAAGTTCCATTAGTAACATACTTGTCCTCTCAGAATTAAGTCACTTAACATAAGCTAAATGAGTTTGAGCAACTCACACAGCTGCAGTGGGTGTAAGCATGTTTGGTTAGAGAACACCTAACTTGGAAGATCAGGTGTTAAACAAAATGAAAATTCTGCAACAGGAAAAAAATTTGGAAAATACACCATGGACAAGGTACATACCAGAGAACAGTATGGCCCAGAAACATATTTACACTATGAAAATTAGCACTGGTGACAAATCAAAAAGCAAATGTAACCAATATCATTGTTACAGACCAAAAACTGCAGGAGTCAAAGCTTGAATGAAGGTTTCTTGAATGCCTTTACCAGTATCAGCCCTTCACTTAGTTTAAAATATTTTTGTTAGCAGCACTGTCCATTCAAAGGTATTTTACTACCAATTCAAGAACCCTGAATACTCTACACGGTATATATGACCAAATATTCTTCTCTCTCTCAAAAAACTGGATGCCACACTCAAACTCACTAAATTATGGAGTAGTGTTTTCGAGGGAGTAACTCTAACACCTTTGCCTCCACCTGCACTAGATACCTTCTGCAATAACCAAAGCAAACTCTATCCAAAAATTCACCTCATTCTTTTGTGCAATTTTAGACTGTCATCCCACCTTCCTGAGCAATGTACCACACCCCAGCTCCTGTGATCAAGGGCATTTATACATAGATGAGACAAGACCATTTCCCTCTACCCTCACAACATATGGAAAAGAAACTCTAAACCAGCATCCTTTCATTCAAAATGGCCAGTGGAAAAACTCACCTGGCAATAAAGGACTTCCTTTCTCCTCTGCCAATAAACAATTCACACTAACAGGACAAACACTGCTGACATGTAACAGTAACAGGACTAGGTATATTTTGACCACTTCTTTAGAACTTGCACTTCTCAAATGCTGAAGCAAAGCACACACAATCGGTCACTCGACTAATGTAACATTAAACACACAGCACGTACTAAGCCTAGAATAATTTAACTGCCACTCAGAGGTTGATTATTTCAAATCATCTGTAAAAGTATAATGTATTATTCATGGTTACAAATTACTTCTAGACTTCGAAGATGTTTCTGCCCAGTTCCCATCGCCACCATCACCCAGGTAACCAGGCTCAGTGAAAGACACATCGAGAAAGTAACTGGGATGCACAAATAGCCACACAATTATCATGTTTGTAAAAAGCTGTTATGTTCTTCAGGTATCAATAATGAAATACAAGAGAGCCCTTAGGCTTGTTCTTATTAGAGAGGCACCAGTCTGCACACACAAAGCCCCAGCAGATCAAGAAATACTCGTCAGGGAGATCATCCAATCAAACAGTGTTATCAGGAAAAAGCCCTCAAATTTTTTTTAATTGTTTATTTTAACTAGCCCTAGCTACAATTCAGTGTGGTGAAGAACAACAGTTTATACCCAGTAGAGTCTTTATCTGTCCTTTGGAACAATAGCTGTATTTGACACTGTCCTTAACCTATTAATGCAAAAAGCCTTTTGGTGTGATTACATCCACAAAACAGTCCAAAGCACAACCCAGTGAGGTTTCTGAGAGTCAGTGCTGGGAGCATGGGAACACATTAAAGCAAGTGCTGTCCCTCAGCAGGAAGGTGCAGAACTCAGCTCACACCCCACTTCTAACAACACAGCAGAGACAAGAAGATGGAAAACTCAGACTTCAAGGGCCTACTTCAAATTCCTTGCATCAGCAACCACGAAGAAACTCAACTACTCCTAGCAGAAAGTCCAAGTAAATCCACCCGTAGTTATCAGCAACAAATCAACTTTCCCTAACATCACCAGTCCTGTGCCTGGACTCTGCACAGTGCTGACCACACACAGGCAATTGTCACCCTACCCAGAGCTCACAGCCATCCAACTCAGCCAACATGAAGGCTGCTGTTAAATGACATTGTTCAGGTAGATTTCACTCTCACATTCTCATGGTCTCTCATCTCAACACACAGTAGTCAGACACAAAGTCTTCTTTTCTTTTTTCCTTTACCATTATCTTGGTGATGAGCATTACATATTTATCCATAAATACAGCTAATTTCTATTCTTCATTGGGAAAAAATGAAAATGTCATCTTGTGCAACACTGATGACTGGGACTACTGTATCTCCTGTAAGGAATTTCTAGTGGTATGCTTGCTCCTCACTGAACCAAAACCCCCAGTATATTGAAAGCTTTTTGTACATCCCTCATGGTCCTGCAAGTTCCCATACAGCCCCACAAAATCAGACCATATGCACCCACTCCTGCGGGATTCAGGACTCAGTACCCATCAGTTTAAAAACAACGGCAAGTTAAATACTTGCCTCTCACACAAAGCAATACAAGGAAGAAGCTGGACCACTGTCATTGGAGACGCACATGGAAATAGCCAGGCGGTGACATTGCCACTTGCTTGCAACACCGTTCAAAATACACAGCCAGGATCAAATGGAAACAATGTTGAGGTGCTGGAATACAAGTGAACTAAAATCTGTATTGGAGCAAGAGTTGGTCTGGCCAAAAGCACTGCAAGTTCTTTATGAAGTTCGTAGACAGTCCTCTCGAAACAATTTGCTTCCAAAACAACCTGATGTAGTATTTGAAGGCATGATTCCAATATTAAAATATTCTAAGAACTTTCTGTGACAAGTACATCAATAACTTCATGTACTTGTTAATATGCAGTTCCCAAACAATTCACAAATATTCCATCTTTCAGTCTAGAAACACAGGAATACATAAAACCTTCAGTAATTAAAAAAAGAGGGAAAAAAAAACCCCACAAAACCAAAACCACCCAACAAACCTCAGCTATTAAGTTACAACCAGATTTAGAATTCAACTAGAAAATGCCTCTGGATGCTACCAGAACAACATTTTCCTGAATTTCCAAAACGCAATCTATGCTGGGTTGGCTTTACAACCTTTCTAAGCTACCAATGTCTCAATCAACACATTGCTCTGTAACATCCACGTCTCAACATTTTCAAGCCATCACCACAAAAATATAGTTATATAGGATGTCGAATGTTTATTCTAAGAATTTCGTGAAACCCAGAACACTATTGAGGGAAACCAAAACCCCAAAGGAAATTTACCCTTCAATTAGTTATAAACGTGCCTGTGTTTATCCATATCATGAAAAATACAAAAAAATAAAACAGCAGCTCTTTACCGCGTGTAATTTCCAACTGCTTACCACGAGCTTTTATTTTCATTGTAATAACTCACGCTTTCGGGGGCTGATTTAACATTTTAACCAGAGGGTCTCTCGGGGGTCTCTCCCGAAGATCCATCGCGGCGGCGGCGCCATTTTAGGAGGCGCTGAGCGGACGGGAGGCGGAGCCGAGGCTCCAGCACAGCCGAGGGGCCGCGGCTCGCCCGGCCNATGCCGCGGGAGCCGACGGCGCGTGCGCGGCGCCCGGGCGGGGCCGCGAGTGCGCTCTGAGGGGAGGGGGCGGGTGAGGGCAGTGACCTTGCGTCCGCCCGGGGAGCCAGGGGCGGGCGTGCTCCGTGCCGGTCCTTGTCCCCGGTTCTGGTCCTGGCCCCCCGGGGACTGGTGCTCTTCCCGTGGGGGCTCCGCTTGAGGGGAGTGGCGCGGCGCAGCCCCGCCCGGCCGCAGCGCTGAGGCGGGAGTCAGGCCGTGAGGGGTAGCCGGCATGGCCGTGCCGGCCCCTCCTGTGCCTGGGTCCTGAGCTCCGGCTCCTCGAGGGGCACAGGCGGGGCAGGGTCTCTGCCTGCCAAGCGCCTGCTGTGGGGTCGGGAGGCGATGTATCTGAGGGCTTTGTGTGGCTCCGCAGTGTTTGTGGTTCTCCCTGCAGTTAATGCATATAGATATCTCCGAGGCGGCTGCCGAGAGGCTGGTGGCAGGGTTTTTGCAGTGACAGGACGAGGAGCACTCGCCGTAAACTAAAACACGAAAAGTTCTACCTCCACACGAGAAAGAACTTTACGTTGAGGGTGGCAGAACACTGGAACGGGCTGCCCAGGGAGGTCGTGAAGTCCTCCTCTGGAGACTTTCAAAAGCCTCCTGGACACATTCCTGTGTCACCTGCTCCAGGTGACACGGCCCTGGCAGGGGAGTTGGACTGGGTGATCTCCAGAGGTCCCTTCCAACTCGAACAATTACGTGATTCTGAAGTCCTGAGCCCGGTGGCCGTGTCCATCGGAGAAGAGGGAAGTGGAGGGCGCTTGCTGATGTTGGGTACTTTGAAATAAAGCTTTTCAGTTCTAAATCATGAGTGTTAAATACCGTCTTAATTGTACCACCAGGTAGTGCTTAGGTTAAAAAGGCTGTGCTGCATATCTTTAAAACAATTTATACTGAAAGAGTTCTTGGAAGTCTAGAGTTTATTATGACCTTTTTAGACAGAAGTAATGCATGAAGTGCAGTGTAAGTGTTCAGTAAAGGAAATTAGTGATGGACCTTTCAGGAAGCTGGTATTTTTTCAGGAAACTAGTGGTGACCTCAGCTACCTTAGTGTACTCAGACACTTCCTACCTAAGGGAAAATATGTCAGTAAGACAGAGATAAGTTGCAATAAAAAAGAATGTAAGAAATACGCATCATGGATTTCTAATGGATTATGTATTTTATTGCAATCTGCATCTTAAATTATACAGAAAGATTTCCCTTAAATAACTTTAAAAGGCATGAAATGATCAGTCAAAAAAAGTAATATTTTTTCACTTAAATGGGTCAAAATGTTGATAAAATGTTGATTTGTTAATTTCAAGAGGGTACAATGACTTTTCCTAGTTAATTTGTGTTAATTGTCTTGCCTAATAGGGAGTCTGACTTACTAAATTCTTTGCCTACTACTGAAGCAAATTAAGAGTTCCATAGTGAGCAAAGGGTAAGGAATGTTTGCTTTCATGGGTCAGTCTCGGTTTCTTGGTGTCATAGTCTCCTGCTACGCATCAGTTGGTTTGAATTACCTGACTCAGGTTTTGTTTATCTTCCAAAATATTGTTGCTGTTCTTACACAGGTTCCCATCTTCAGATGACCTTAGTTCTGTGCTTGAAGTTGTAGAAGGAAATGTACCATTCATTGAGAAGTGATGGGTTTCAAGAATTCTCATGTAGCGCATCTTCCCAAAATAGTCTTGAGCAAATACATGCAAAGAATATGAAGCAATAACATCAACTCTTGTGTAATTTGCCAAGCTAAGGTTAATTTTCTTTAATAACTGTTGACTTTCTGGCACAGTCAGATGTGATGTTTGAGGATCACACTGCAAACCATCCACACAAGCTGCACTTTCCTCACACCTACCAGATAAAACATGGCAGGATTTCAGTTGCAGTTTCGTAGGCAAACAAGCCAGGTTAATAGTTTCTTCCTGCTGGTGTGGATCAGACTGGACTCCTCACAGATTAACAATCACTGCTGTCTTCAGAGCAATTATGATGGTTCCCCACTCCGCCGTTGGTTCCCAGGAGCATAGTGGCAAAGAAAAGGAACACTTGTTGTTTGAAAAGACGCAGTCATAGCTCTTTTTCAGACAAACTCCACTTGGGAACGGGTAGGTGATTCAGCACTCTGCTTGCCACTGAAAGCTGAAGCCATGCCACTCACTATAAGAGAATTCAGGACTCAGCAAAGGAAATTCAGGATTCATTTATCTGGACACTCACAGAGAAGGGGGAAGCTTTGATTTCCATCTCCATCCCAAGCATTAGCTCTATATTTTATCCTCATACTGTTTTGAATTGTCTATATGTGGATCAGAAATCAGATCTCCTTCCTCCCTCTGACTTGAGAATGACAATCAGTAGTTTAGAGAATCACAATTGCTTTTCTCTTCTTAGATATTTATCTGAGCTTTCAAAGGAGAATGTAATAATGAAAGGATACGTGCCGTGTTGCATAAGTCAGGGTTCGTCAGGGCTTCAGATACACAGTAAGAGTAAACTGTGACCTGTGAGATGGCAGTACTAAATCATATTTAGTATGTGAATATACACCAGGCGTGTGTGTGGGTTGTACCTCAGGAGTTGTCTGGGTGCAGCTGCCCCGGTGAGTCAAGGGTACAGAGGCCACACTGCTGTGCTGACACCTGAGTCAGGGACCCATGTGTGTCACATGTGTGGCATTCTGGAGAGAGGTGAACTGGTCAGGCTGACTGCACTTATGTTTACACACATCCAGCTGTAGGTTTTTCAGCTGTAAGTTTATAGTGCCAACTAATTCTGTACTAGTCTTAAATTAATCTCAAACTCATGGACGAGGGTGTTAGCAACTGCAACAATCTTATCAGTAACACCAACATTTCCATTGTACTATGAGGCATCAGTGTTTAAATGCAGATTAATGCAGATTGATATCGCACCATCCAACTATACAACGTATTGTCAACTTAGCATTGTAGAGTAAGGAACACAGAAATTAGTTTTCTTCACACTTGACTCTCTCAGAATATTTTAGTGATTCTATATTATCCATCAATGCATGTCCAAAATGTCTGTTGCTATGGTGTTTTAATACTAAATGCAGAATTAAAGGGCTAATTACAATACAATATAAAGACTATACTATACAATTAAAAGGCCATAGAAGAGTGTAACAATGAGCTGCCACCTTTAGATGTAGGGCTGCCAACTTTGATTAATACATGTATTTCTGCAAGCAAAGAATATAGACACTGGTACATTAGTGTGGAAGTCAACTGCCTCTATGAGGAAAGGGACTTCTGATCAAATAAAGTCAGAAGTACATATCATGTTATCTCTTGCATATTCAGATACTGGCTACTACTGGATAAAATATTGTTTGTGTCTTAATAGTCCCATTAAGTCAGATAAACCTGTCATCTTAAGTAGAACCATTGCAAAAGACCAAAAGAAAAACAGAACACATTTACATCAGATATGTGTTGCATCACCACAAACAAGTATTATTTCTGTATATTTGACTAATTTCAGAGTCCATACAGTACATGACAAAATCAGTGACGTCAGTAATACCACTATCAACAGAGGCTCACTCACTTTAACTGAATGGCTTCTGTAAAAGATGGAATCTAATTATTAATCACCTTGTATACCACAAAACATATTACTGAAATCTGTTAGTTCACCATTCACCCTCGTGTTATAGATAAAGCAGGAAGTGCAGTGTCTTACTGAAAGAAGAAATTACAGAGTAACCATGAAAATCACATTTTCAAATCACTATGGTTACAGATATTTCATAGTCAAGAATCTTTTAAAAGCTAGGAATAGAGTGCTGATTCTCAAATGTTAGGGGCTTAATATTTTGCAAGTATTTTATGTCCTGCTGTCTCCCCATGAGTGTGGCACTGAACGCTCTGTGTCCAGCCTGGCTGGGTAGGAGCACTGGGGCCGTGAGTACATCCTTGTGCACCTGAGCGCAGGGCCACGTTCCTTCTACCTATCATCTACCAGTTTTAATCCCTAGAGCATTTGACAAACCACCTCTGCCAGGACAAATACTATCACTTTATTGCCAGATGGACAAATACATGATTTCAGCCCGATGAGGAAACAGATACTGAAATTAATTCACTTTCCAAGCATGACAGAAGCATTGAGAGTCGAGAGTAGAGACCCCAGTTCAATATACTTGAGCCCATCCTTAAATTCCTTCCTTTTAAACAGATAACATAAGCATCTGTGAAATGTCCTGCTAAGCTCATGCTTGGAGGCTGTAGGTTTGCTGATTGCTGGTGTGACACTCTGATCAGCACAGCTTGTGTTACAAGTGCTTTGTTTGGAAAAACTCCTATTATTCAGTCCTTTCCATAAGCTGTGTTTAAGTACACAACAAATTATTAATACGTACAAGCAGTTGTCATGGAGATAATATGATCCCGAGTGGGTTTTTTGTAAGTGGCGCAAACCTGGCACATCCCCCATGCCTTGTATGCACAATTCCTACATAATGTTTCCTGTGTTAGATATGGGACAGATATATATCTTTGCTTTTTTTGCCAACACCCAATGGAGAAACCACTGCTTCTGGCTTTCAGGTGGTTGGCTTTAGGAATATGAAAAATGTAGGACTTGTAAGACGTGGGGTTTTTCAAGCTGCAGCATCTTAGCAAGGGGCTGAACTGCTCACTTCTGTGAAATCTCAAACACAATGCAACATCCAAATTATGGCTAGAATCTCACAGCATGTATTTTCTCTCCTCATCTTGGTCCATAGACTTATGCCAAAATGAAGTAATTAATCCAAAAGAAGGCAGCTGGCTAATGTAGCTGGGGAAGCTTCAGGGCCATAATGGGGATCATTTTCCTTGGAATGAGACTGCTATCCTATTAAATGTCTATAAATCCAGGTGACATTTTGTTTAGGATTATCATAACATTTTTACTCTTCAACTGTGCCTTTGCAAAGTAGTTCACTGTGCACTTCAACCCATTCTTACCTTTATTCTGTGCCTCTTGTCTGGTCCTGGAGATTCTGTTGCACTTCAGCCAGGCAACATCTGACTGTTGGAGCCATTCTGTACTTGTTCACTTGAGTGAATGAAGGATATTCTCTCCATAATATAGCTGTTGATTCTTTTTTTTTTTTCAGATATTTACTCATCAGTTGATTAATGTAATCAATATTACACTACAGTTACAGTTACAATGACCTTGAGCTGGGCCAAGCACTTAAGCTACAGAAAGGCTGCAAAAAAGAATTGCAGCAAGAAAATCTGAATTATCGCTCCCTCACTTTCCTGCGCAGTAGATGTATGTTTGTTTCTTTCATAGCATTGCCATATCTTGCAGAGAAGGAAACATAAACCCAGCTGGGGAGTACCCATGACTTCTAGTGCATGTTCACATGATATCCATGTTGGTTTGGAGATGTCGCAGGTGTCTTGTGTGACAAAACAGGTCCACATAACCTGCTAAGGACGGCTTGGCTAAACTGCTGCCTTGCCCTCCAGCTCAGCATCAGCTCTCAAGCCCAGTTCCAAGCAGTGCTGGCTGCTTCTTAAATGCTTCCTCTGAAGAGAGAGCCTGGGGAGGGAAATTTTCTTCTGAAATCTCTTTGTGCATGTGCTAAAGGACAAAGGAGAAGTTCACTGCACAGGCACACTTATTCTCAGGTCCTGATTTCACTTCACTGTGGTTAACAAGTGTACTATTAGTAATAGCTAGTTACAAATAAGAACCTGACCTTATTTTTAACCTAATACTGAATCAGATCTAATTGTAATAGGTAGGTTCATTGCCATGCTTTGCTCTTTGAATATTCTCATTCAGAATTTCAGTGCCTTCTATCTTAGGTATTAAAAATAGGTGGCAAGTTGGATAATTATTATTGTTCCAAATCTCGTTTGCAGCCTTACATAACAGTGTTCTCACCAAAAAGTTTATTTTAGGTGTGGAGTGGAAGAACATGCTGTAGCAACCTGAAATTACTTGCCGTACTGTAGCTGGGTTATACAGAGTCTAGATAGAACTGTCTAACTGTCTCTTCTTTTTTTGATGAGCCATTTTAATATTAATCAAAACAAAGATATTAATTAACATCAAAATGTGTGGACTGCCTGACTTTTGGAATTACAAAGTCCTGTGTTGTCAGTCCTGAGCATCCTTGGTAATCTTAAATTGCCTAAGCAGAAACTGCTGGTCATTCCAACTCAATGACAGTCCAAATATTTTCTGAGTGTAATAATAGTAAATATATAAACATGAAAAATGTAATAACAATGGTAAATTACTTAGAAAGAGAATAACCCCAGGTGGATAGAACTGCACTTGATAAACCTGAGCTTCCTCAACTTAATAAACCTGAGCTTTCTCATTAGTCCCATTAGTAACATCGTGTTCATTCACAAAGTACTGTCTCCATTTTTAGTAGCTAAGACCATTTATCCCTCCAGCCATGAGCTGTGTCACCTTTCATCACCTTTCTTCATCATATCCATCAAACACATGTGACTTGGGAAGGATGAAAAATGTTGGGAAGAGGTAGTGATCAATACTGAGAATATTAGGTACCTCCCTTCAGCTGTAACAAGCTCCCCTGCTCTCCCTGTGATCACAATAACAACAAACCCTGATTCCTTCTATTTGAATATATTTTATTTTTTTGTCTTGTATTTCATTGCATGCTGTGACCTCCCTCCTTGATCAACATCCTTTTCACATCAAAGCTAGCATTTATTCTTCCCGATTACTGTTCTTCTCCTCTATCCCTTTCCCTGTCCATAACTTCCTTTCTTGCCCCTTTTCAGCCTTGCTGAATTGGATCTAGCCAAATGAGCCGCAATACCTCATGAGCTCTGAAAATGTAATTTTACACTTTTTTTTCTCCCTGGAGTTCTGCATAAGATAAATATAATGAAAAAAAATAAAAATATACACTGTTATAAATTTGATTAATAAAAATCTCAGATTTGACGAAAGAATGAGAAATGGTCATGAAGAGTGACACATCAATCTCACTGGTAGATGGTAATGCCAAAATTCTTGGCATTTCAGCCAGAACTGGGAACTTACTGAGGGAGCACCTGACATCCTTAGTTATGGATTATAGCATCAGTGGTAACTGCTGAGCACCTCCACTGGCAAAGTAACATTCCCCCTGTTAGCCCCATCGCCACTGTACTGTACTGCATGTCTGTCATGCAGGTGCTACTCACACCTCGCTGTTGGAAGCCCAAACCAACAAATCCTAAAAGCTCTCAGGTTAAAAGCTGGCTTTGCGCTGCGCTGCCCAAGTGCACACTGAACTTGAGCTGAGTAACCATCTGAGTCCCTCCCTGGCACTGAGGACATCCAAAGCTCAGTCTCTCTGTGCTCAAAGGCAGGAACCAGTACTAACCCTGCTGCTGGGGCACACAGAGATTTACTCTCAGGTGTACATATCTAGCACAAGCATAATGTTAATTTGTACACTTAACCAGTGTGGTTTTCCTCCTCAGATTACAAACTGAAACCATCAATGAAGTTATGACTGTTGTTTTCACTGGTCGAATAATTACCCCATAGTTAAATAATGTTATCAGGTGTATTATCAGAGAGAAGATCTGGTTTCAGGAAACTGTCATTAACTGGAGCAATTATAATTTTTCAGTTCAACAGTGAACGCATCTGTATCAGGACTGAATGAGTGAGAGGCAATGCAGGGTCTGTCAGCAGTGGTTGTTTTCAGCCATGCAGAATGAGAGGGAATTTCCAGCTTCACAAGGGAGGCTCCCTGGCACAGAATCACTGGGCTCATGCTGTGGGGCACTGCCCAGCAAGTTTAATTTTGATTCAAATTCTACTATCAAAAATAATCTTAATTATTTCATTAATTATTATATCTTAATCCATCTGAACGTCCTCAGAAGAACATTTATTTCAGAAGCATCACCTTCCAGACATCAGATACAGTACCAGTTATTCTCAATAGCACAAGGGTTAAACTGACCATTCTTGCGATGCAGCTGTTCCTACATGAAATCCCTCAAGGTAACTTTTCATAAATTGCTCTCTGTCTGATTATAGTTACACTTCCCTTAACAAATGTTATCTATTACAGCAGAAAATCATTGATATTTTTTCTTCTAGTAGACAGAAAAACTTCACTGGCATAGGTCCTACAGCTCTATTTTTTTGACAGTGTCCAACTGAAGACAGTCAGGAAATGTACCAAAATCTACAAAGGACTACTCATGTGTAGCTAATATACCAAGTGAAAGAATTTCCACAATAAAGGTGTGTTCATTACAGTAGCCTTGAGATAGGGCTGACTTCTTCCAAAACAAGTTCTTCAGGTTTTCTGTGACTATTTAATGCACTTCTGTGTTGAAGAAAATAACTCTTGTTCTCACTCTGTACTATGAAACCAGTATAGCAGGAGGCACCATGGGCTGGTGAACAGATCAGGAGACAGGAGGAGATGTCTCTTGTATCTGTTTAAAGATCTTCAAGGCCATTTCAACTCCCACTTTCTCTTCTGTGAAGTATTACAGCTACTATTAATTTTGCTAGTTATATGAGCAGATTTTCTAAACTGAAATATACTTTCTTCAAAGTATAAGGTATCTTAAACGGAAAAGTCATAACTATTAGGAAAACAAACTCATTATTACGTCTGTGAAAAAGCTTCTGGGCAGTGTCACTGCAAATACTTGCATTTTGTTCATCTGTTTTAAATGTTAATGCTTTCTACGTATAATCCAGAAGAAATACATATACACATATATACATTCCTTGTAGAGAGGGTAGCCTCTCTAAAAGACATACTGACAAATGGTATGTGTAACATGGCTTTTCACTTGTCTCAAGAGATTCTGCAGTGTTCAGTGGATTGCAGACACAAAGGTAATTTCACTTACTCTGAAAAGCAGTTCTGTGTAAGATGAAGTCAGAACCACAGCACTGGACAATAAGATTTCTAGGTGAGGGAGTGACTAAATGTGTCCACCTGGAACTGCTAATACATATTTTTAAAGTAGGGGTGCTACCAGCAAAGTACCGCTTATTGTAAAGTGAGATCATGTATGTTAGCAGATGTTGGTAGTCCTTGTGCATCCAAATCCCTTCTACTTCCCTTTTTATCATGGGATTGTGAGTTGTGCTTTTTTGGTTTTGTAATTAAAGGGTAGAACAGATGGAGAGAACTTGAGGAGCTGCATCCATTAATTTAATGTAGAGAATGTCTCCACGTTATAATTTAATATAATGGGATTTTACTTGAGTGAAATAAAACTCTACAGTCTAGTGCTTGGGAATGTTTACTATATGAGCAGCTCACTGTTGAAAAGATTTCACTGAGTCATACTATGACTCTCTGCCAAATACCAATCATATGACCAACCCAGCTAGAAAAGGGTGTTTCTTCATGCCAGTATATTTCACATGCCACCCTGCACTGAACCTTTTTTCGGCTGTTCACCTGTGGATTTTATGTGGCAGCAAAGGGGGACAATGTAATCTGTCTGCATGTGTTTAAAAAAAGAGTAGATACCAAGAAACACAAGCCAGCTGGTCTAGTATTAAGAATGGTGTAACAAGAGGGGTTGGGTTTGACATGATTTCAGAGGTAGATTTAAGGCAGACAATAGAAACCAAACATTGGCACTGGTAAAACCAGTGAATGTCTTGCCAGTTCCAGGAATCAAGATGCTTCTCAGGAGATAACAACCGATTTGAAAAGTTCAGAGAGCAAACTTTCTTATTTCTGTTGAGACAGAAAAAGAAAATCCAAAAATAGATGAATGAGTTTTATATGCAGCACTGGACACCACTAGATTTGCCTAAATCTCATAAAATATTTATACTTAACTGTAAATATTTGAGTGAAACTTGTGTAAGCTATGCTTTGGGAATCCTCTATTTCATTACTGAGATGGTTTTTTATCTATGGAAAGCTTGAGCAAATGTCTTGTGCTAGTGATTCTTTACTCAGCAAACTCCAGCTGTAGATACATAATACCCATCTCCCACACAGCTCACCATGGCTAGCAATCAATACATTGTCTCCTGCATACAAAGGCTACTCCTCTGATAATCAGTCACTAGTATAGGGATGAAATCATCAGGGAAAATAGTAGTAGAAAAACATAAAGGCTCACAGTGGGCCCAAGTGTCTCTGCTGTAACCCTTAACGCCAACTAAAATATCCTACAGATTATCTTGCCTCGGTGACAATTGAGTAAGGAAGTTAAAGGGATGAGCACACATAGCACAGAAAGTTTAAATTATACTTCCCATCAGTGTGATCTGTGAAATCACTGTTAGGCTGCATGGGAATAATTGAGGGGTCACTGGGGATTATATGAGCATTTATGTTTCATTCTGGCTTAAGCGTGTTCAACTCCAGTGATATCAACCAAATTGTTTCCGTCTTCAGTAATGCTGCATTTGCTCCTAGGCCATGAAAGAATAATACATTTATTAACTGCACATATTTATCTGTCACTGAGATCTCAGGTTTTCAAATTTTCAGCATTCAGCTACTGAACATACTGAAGTTTCTCTGCCTGGTTTAAGGAAATGAAAAACAGGATGGTTAATGGTTTAAGAGCACAACACATCCCACCTCCCTCAGAACAAAGCAGAGCATTGCTTTAATGGCAGCAGGTTTTGCCAGGGAACCTGATATGTGGTGCTCAAATCTTTGCCTACCACTGCATGAGATGTGTTGCTCCATTTTCCCTGCTCTCTTTTGTCTTTCCTATACTTCTCCTGTAGCTCTCACTTGAGGAATGGCTCCTGCTCTGACTCTTTCTCACATCACTACTTTAACTATAACCTTATCCTTCCCCCGCTTCAAAAGGACTTCTGGTCTGGAGAAACCTTCACACCATTTAAGCAAACCTATGGTTTTAGTGAGCAGTCTCTCCTTTGGCATCACATGCTCTTCAAACTGCAGCAGAACACATTCCATGAGATAATTAGCAGCTGTATTCGAGGGACTCCACGGAAGATACGAGCTCTGAATTTTGAGAGGATGTTTGTATAGCTGATGTAATTTTGTCTCATCACAGCCTGCGTAAGCTCCCTATGCAACAGAACAAAGGACAAAATTAACCAACGAGTCCAAAATACTTACACGAGGAAAATAACTATTTTCTTTCCAACAACGGGTGCAGCTTTTTCCCTGCCAGATCTGTCTGTAACATCCCAAACCAAATAGAATGGAAATCTGTTAGAAACCCTCCAAAATGATGGTGCAGGTAAGGTAAGGTGCTCTTTGCCTGACACATTCGCTGAAAATCAGTTTTTTCACTTGGAAAATACACTTCTGCAGTCAAGCAACTGCAATGTGTTTCTTTAACATTTACTTCTTTATGCAATAAAATACTTAATAATTTTAGTATCATCAGCTCCTCTGCAGAAAATAATTAAACCCAAATAGACAGAAACTTGTGGCAAAGAGCAGAACTCCCAGAGCTGCGTGGTTGGTGTGACTGTGCTAAAGCCTCTTGCACAGCCCATGGGTGACTCTGTGATCTGGACACGCCTTCACAGAATCACTGAGTGCAACAGATATTCCTGCATTGGGTAGTTATTTCCACCGAACTCACAAAAGCACCTTTTTGTCCCCCCAGTTTTCTTCCTCAGCAAGGAGGTATGTTAGGATTTCCTCTTTCCATGGTGTCCTATTTGCTAACTCTGCAAGGTGGTGGGAGGAATACAGCATACAGGAAAGAATTTCTAATTTCCCAGGGCCAAAGCATTTAACAGCAGAGATTAGCTGATTATCTGGTCTTCTCTGACCACTGTTCTAAAACCTGATAAGTGCTTATATCTGAACACACTGAGCACATTCCTAAAATAATTCAGATACTGGTATTTTGTGTAAAAAGCATCAGATTTTATTACCAACTCTAGAATAGCGTGTTCCATCAATAGTTCTCAGTGGTCTTTGTAAAGTCAATACCACTTCACAGGTGAGGAATCAGTGCTGAGCAATGAGACTATTTACCCCAAACCATCTCAGCCAGCAGCATAACAGGGAAGGAACATGATCCAGACAGTTAGACTGGCATCAGATCCAGCTGGTCATTTAAAGTGGAAAATATTTTATTATTTATTCTTGGAGGATTTGCTAGCTCAGCTGCCCTTTCACTTTTTTTTTTTTAAAGCCTCATAGATACTGTTTTTCTTTCTGGGATCTTTAAGGTGTGTTCTTCCTTCTTCTGAGCTGAGATCCAGTGAATGAAATCTGTTTTTCTGAGCTCTAACTCTAACCCCAAGACCATGGAAGCTTTTTCTGGATTTGGTGACATTAAGCCCCCAGTTCCCTACTTACCCCAAGCCCTCAAAATAAATTTTTAGACAGGATTATACAGGAAAATGCATTAGGAGAGGAAGAGGGTTTAAAAATAGCCTAGCATCTAAATCGGGATGTAATCTCCTCTAATTCTCTCAGTATCTGAGCACAGGGCATGAGGCTGTACTAGCCTGGTGTTGGTAAATTCGAGCCATGTGCAGGATATACAGCTTACAAATAGTAACAGCTGGCAGCAAATCACAGGCCAGGGAGCAAAAAGGAAAGGGCAGCACCATCCCAGTGCTTAAGTTTAATCAACAATGCAAGAATAAAGAGGAAGAAATTAAGATGCACCAAAATTGTCCTAATTTTGCTGGTGTGACTTTTAGTTGCCACGAAACATGCAAACCTGTTCATATGTCAAAATTTTATATTGTAATGGCTGAATTTAAGTAGTTGTTGTGTTTTAAAGCCACAGAAAAAATTGTTTCAAACTTAAACATAACAACAGGGCTCTTTATTTTTTAACACTGTTTATTTTTTTAACATTCCAGATTTTTCATAGCATTTTACTATGTCCTACTATCCATCTTAGGTTGCTTGTACTTTTTTTTTCCTAGAAACATCAGTGACCACCTGGAAAACGCAACAGGGGAAAGCTAATGAAAAATTTTAAATATGTGACAATAAATAGGAAAATTGATTGCAATAGGAACTGGAATTTGCATCCTGATTCCTGTGATAAACAAAGACTTCTAGACGTCAGAACTCATTACCTCTTCCAGTTTCCTTATTGCATGAACTTTGCTGCTCAGCAAGATTCTTTAAATACTTTACAGACACCTCGTGATACCAGATAATGTCACAGTCAAGCAGAAATTGCTTTCTCTCAAAAATACAGGATGGACAAGAGAGCCCCCACAACGCATACAGCCTCAATAACACATTTTCAGTACAACCAAACTCCTTCCAGTTTCAGTTAAACATGTGGAGCAGCAGTTTAACTCATCTCCACTAAGTATTTTCCTAGTTCCAGTTTCTTTTACTGCCTCTACTGGTAATTTATGCTCAGTTACAATCTTGGATCACGCTGTGGTGACTCGGCTGTTAATGTGTAACTGCTCCTCTTGCTGCAGATCCACCATCACTCAGGGCTGGCAACAGAAAACATGAAGATAACTATAAAATACCTACTAATTTTCTGTTAGCTTTTTTGTTTGTTTGCAATTTATGTTCTCCAAGTAGATCTTCCTCCCAGAAATGCATGTTTGCATGCTTTCCCTACTCTTACATTATTGTGCTGATTCCTCATGTGTTTTCTGTGTGTACTAATCCCTGCAGCATGCCATTAATTCATGGTACAGTCAGTTATTTTAGGAATGGATATTGAAAACAGAATTAAAACAAGACTTCAGTATCGTAGCTATGCAATTACTTTTTATTTTCTTTTTTTCTTTAGATACTGGATGGGCCAAAGTCACTGTTGGGGGTTTCAGTTTGAAAAGCCAAGGCTGTGGTTCCACATCCTGGGTGAAGCTGCCCCTCTTTTCACTGTGTTCCTCCCCAGGCCATAGTCTCAGTGGTGCCACAGCAGCTCTGTGAGATTTCTTGCAGGAAAAGGATCCAAGCTCAGAATACCCATCTTTGGTCAGGTTATTTTAATCCAGCTCAGGTCCTTGACCGGGTTCACTGTGCAACCCCACATGCAATTACGCCAGCACAGCTTAGGGAAAGATGTGGGACTGGAGAGAGACAACGTGACTTTGGGCTGCAGCAGGCAGAGCTGCTGCCAAGAGAAACATTGATCAAGCTGTACCAAATATTTGTTTTGAAACAATTTTGAAATATAGTTTCAGAACACTTGCAAATGAAATGTGTTTAGTTGCTGGGATAAAAGGCTAAAGCCAAAGCTAAATCTGCCTCCTAATTATACAGAATAAACAGATACAAAATTACACTACGGAGGCTAAATAGGTAATTTCACTGTTTATATTTAAATATTAGCTATTTAACAACAAAAAATATTAAATAAATATTTTTGATCACTCATGCCTGTCAACCTACTCATCAAACTACAGCTCATAATCAGTGTTTAGGAGTGAAGAGGCTTCCTGGGCAATGCTGGACCCCTAACTCAAGCATGACCTCACCTCACTATAAAACTACACCAAAACCAGCCTTTGGCTAAAATGCCCCATCTCATTTTCACATTAGCTTTATTTCTGTTAATGATGCTGGGTATGACCTCAGAAACAGAGGTATTTGAGAAACCATACCCTGTAAAAATTTGTTGTTTAAAGATTAGCATGAAAGAAAATACTTTTTGTTCAAACTATACGTAATGTTTTTCATCTGGCAACTGTTTTCCCCTTAAATGATAAAACATTAAAACCTGAACTAAAAATAATCCTGTTGACTGTTCCAGTTCAGGAAATTTCTGTGAGCCAAGTTTTGTTGTTTTTTTCAGTGGCTGTTATTCCAAGTTAAGTCAGCTCAGCAACTGCTGACTCCACAATCACAACCGCTTTCATACAACCTTCATTTACTTTCTTTTATTTTTGGAAACTATGACAAAACATCAGCTGGAACACTCAGTCCAGCATTTTCTTAACATATCTGGAATAGAACAGCAGAGGATCGTCTGCAAGAGAAATATTCCATAACATGCACAGCCCCCTAAAGGATGTCTCATATCCCTACCTGGAAGGTCCTTTAACAAGTGAAGATGTTTCTCATGCCGGTGTTTAAAATCACCAGGGGGTCGTAATTACAATAACAATTTTATGCAGCAATAAATATTTTAAGAAGAGCAGTTCTCCTGCCCAAATCATGCACCATTCTGACAGGCATTAAAATCATCATTTCTCATCTTGCTACATCTCTGCCGTTACTCTGTGCTTTGAAGGAGAATTCGATATTTTTTTTCTCATAAGAAGTTGACTCTCAGCTCTGGTAAGAATCTGACAGCAAAAGGTGATGTTTTAAGTTATATTGAATAATATTTTCTCTTAAACCATATGCCAGCATCTAAAATAAATCTGCTATTTAACAACTCAGAGAGCCAAATCCCTCATGAGTAGTTCCAAGGATAATGGCAATTGTGTACATTAGAAATGGAGCTTGTCAGCAAAGGACACAACCAATAGTTTTCCTTTGCAGCAAAAATCCCGGCGCTATGTCTGTGTAAAAGACGTGGACAAACACACTCGTGTTCACGGTTCCCCTGGGATTTCCCAGGGAGAAGGCAAACACGCAGCGCGTTGGAGTATCCTCGCTAGAAGGGAGCACAGCGATGACATCGCTCCGCAGCCTCGGGACTGATGGAAGAAATCCGTGGATTTTGAAAGGCTCCACAGCCACACCTGCTGGCTTGGCGGGCTCGGCACAACACGGGGGAAACCGAGGAATTTTTAGAGGAATCACTCCAAAACAATGCTTAATGCTGTGTCACGCCGTGGTGCACTCAGGGTGTCAAAAACATGGTCAACATTTTAAAATAGTGTTACACCAAGTGCTGTATGGAGGTTCTTGTAAAAACCTCTTTGTGGCCAAGCCAAGCATTAAACAAGCTAAAAAATAGAAATTACATTTCCTGAACTCCCACAACCCATTCGTGCTTCTTTTTACATTAAAAGGTGATTGCATGGTATCTGCTATTTGACTGGAGAGTTTGCTTTACTCACCCTCTGTCTGGGTGGCAACAAATTGGGGTTTTTCACTGTTCACTGTGTGATTTCTTCACTCTGCAAAGGGCCAAACCTGATGCTTTTCTGTAGGATCCATGACACTTTTCCATGATACAGTTATGCCTTTTGAGGAGCAGGCTCAGAAAAGTGAAGACTTGGCCACTGTCTCTGAGTCTACTCTTGCACAGGAGAACATATAATTAATGTTTTGTGAAAGATCTTATAGAACTTTAGGGAAATACAGGCTTTGGGGGATCTTTTGGGACATTCTCAGGCTCCTCTGAATATCTCTCCTTTACTGCACACACACAAACCAAGGACAGTTTGCTCTGCAGGAGCAGTTTACCAATGTGTACATAGTTACGGACTGATATCTGTTCATATCATTAGATAATCCATAAATTAATATCATCAGGTTATTAAGAGTCTTCTCATCTAGTGCTATTCCATGTCTATTCTCTACCTAAATTATCTCATATTTTTTTTTGTCATTGCACCTACTTCAGTAACATCTGGGATGTCTGGGCCTTATTCTGTTGCTGTGTAACCTAGTTCACGGTTTTTGGCTCATCGTTCTGAATTGGTACAGTGGGTGGGTGGAAGGTGAGTTATTATTTTAGCTCCTAGTTCTAGGGTAGGTAAGGGCCCCAGAGTTTTATCTAAATTATACTGGAGAAATTATTCCCTCTAGGAGGACTCTGCTGGCTGAGGACTGTCCCAAAATACTCCTCTAATTTGCTAGATAGGGGTTATGAATGGACTGTCAGGGTAGCTGGGGCTGTTTCACCTCTCTTTAGCCAGTCCTTGTATCTTTATTTCCAAATTGTGTTTACACGTGCTGCCCCATCCTTTATGTTTCTGTGGATGTGATTCACACTCATGAACAGAGCCTGAAGTTCTTAGAGCCATGCAGTTTTTGAGCACGGAATAGGAAATTAGACACATATCATAAGATGATCAACTTAAATCTTCTGGGCATCCAGGAAAATGCAGCACCTCTGACTACAGATTCTTCCTCCACTGTGCGAGATCTTCTCTGAGTGTGTCAGAAGATACAATGGGTTTTCAGCCCAGCTCAGGTGGGTTCAGACTCCCTGCCAGCAGTGTTTTTCAGAGCTGATTTTACCATATCCACAGCCATATGCTCCTCTTCTGCATACTGAGGGATAGTGCCCAACTTTAAGACTGTCTGGAGCTTCTTAAAATAAAGGGCCCACGTGAGAAAGGTAGGATCCCTATCTTCCGGAAACAGTTTGGAGCATCTGATTTAATAGTTTAATTATTGCCTAATTTGAGTCATATGAAGCATTTTCTGAGAATCTCTGCTTCTCTTCCTTGGCTGTTTGGATGAAAAACAGATGCTTCCAGCATAAACAAATAAATCCAATGTCCGAAATGGATGGACTAATACCCCTCTAAAGCCAGAGGAAGAGACCAACTTCTTGTATCATGTCCTCATTCTGAAAGAACATCCTCCATCCCTCCATTTCTATTTAGCTACCACAGCTGGATGGTGGTGGCCACTTCTGAAGTGGGGCACTTTATAATGTCCTTTTATGCTGTCTCTGTGGGATTCGTCTTACACGGAAAAGAAAAGAAACATGAATAAATATACTAAGAGAAAATAAAATAAATCCTCCTGAAAGCTCTCAAAATGTTTGTGAAGGATTTTGAAGGGTTACAAAGACTTCTGAGGAATCCAAGTAGCCTAACGAATAAACTGTTTTCTCTTCCTTCTCTCCAAAGCTCCACTTCATTTTAAGTGTTAAACTTAGTGCTTATAACTCAACTTAGTGCTTATAACTCAACACCTTCTGAAAATGTATCTGTAACACTAAGTCAATCCATCATCAACAAGATCAATGACTCTGGAGATTTTAACACGTCCCACTACAACTATCAGAGATTGGGAAGGACAGAACAAGAGAGAGAAGGAGTAACCTCTTCTGTAATTGAGCCGTGGGAGGAAAACTTGGCCTCTGGTCTTTCCTTTTCCCTGTCCCCTAGAAATGAATGAGACCCTTCATTCCTCTGCAGCAACTGCATTTTCTATTACAATAGAAAGAATGAGTCAGAAGAGCCTGCTGCTGGTGAAAGCTTCACTGGGCTGTCCTCAACAGAGTGCTTCATCCTTTTTGTTTGAGTTTTCATGGTGTTAATCAGTTATCAGAAATGCCTGGTATCACCACGAGCATTCTGGATTTGTAAAAAAGCTTTTTGCTTGTCATTTATTTTAAGACTTAATGAGCAAGCTCTCCTTGTGGAAGAAGACATTTTAGGTACGCTCTTAAAAATGAAATAGAGCAAGTTAGTAAAAAAGAAAATTCATCTCAATTAGATTATTTTTCCTCCATCTGTTCTCTCAGATCTTTTTATGGCAAGAAATTGCCTATTGGATTTTTGATTTTGCTTAATGGAAATGGCAAAACTTAAATCCATTCCCATTCCCACTGACATCAGGGGAAACAAAATTCAGTGTCTGAACAGAACACATTTTTTTTCAAACCATTAGTGTCTGCAACTGCATCTCAGTGAATATAGTAATTATAACATCAGTGAATTTAAATTAACTGAAATACTTAGAAAACTGTGGACTGGCACTTATACTTCTGAATCTCCTTGGCATTTCTGAAAATCCCAACTTCTCTAATTAGCAATTTCTGATATGCCACATTCTTCCTGTGTGGACAGCCCAATTAAACCCTGTGAACTCCCCCTATGACTTTGGGGCAACAGATTGTAACTGGATGGGATTTCTAATAGGAAGTGGGGTTTCTAATAGGCAATAGCATTTCCAGTAAGGCAGTGAGCTAGGGAAGCCTTTTCCTTGCATTTTTTAGGATGCTGAACTTCAGGAAGTACCATCCCTGACAATCCTGGGCTCTATAAAAAACTCTGAGGATCACCAGCTGCTTGACAAACAGGACATTATGAACAGACAATAAATCAGATGGTTGAAAGAGATATAAAGATTGTATACCATATTCTTTTTTTGTATCCATGTGGGGATTGGTAAAATACATTCTAAATCTCTCATCAAAAAGCCTACTATCTTCAAAACTGAAATGAACCCAAATATCCAGCACTGCCGTGTCCCTCCCTGTGCTTCCTCTCAGAGAAGTAGGATATGTAAAAGCAGATCCTTCCTGCTGACTCATTCTGCTCTATAAACTGTATCTGAGGTTTGAGACTAAGGGAATTATTCTGGCTTGTTAAAAAGATATTTACTGCCAGAAGAACTACTGCAGGGTACTGTTGTTATAATTATTAATACTAATAATAATAATAACAATCAATATCTAAAGCATGAGTGAGAGCATGACTTACAACAGGAGTTATCACTCCTCTCCACAATTCCAAACCTCTACAGAATTCTATAACAGTAGTTGGACAACAATAGAATTTTACAAAATGCAGAATAAAGTCTTCAGTGGAAATTAAGTACACACTTGGAAAAAATTCCAAGTCACCGGGCTGTTAACCATGTGTGCTGTGTCTCCAAAGTTCCACATTGCTGCTTCCTCACTTTTCCAGCATTTTCTCTTGCACTGCTCCATAGAGAGCCCTTGCCACTGATCATCCAGGGGCTCAGTGCCAGCACTGATGGATGTTTTTGATATGGACAATATGGAAAACCATCTGCAGGGCAAACAGGCACAGGTTACCAGGGAATAACAGAGATTATCATCTTCTACAGGTTTATAAAACAACTCTGCTGTTTAGTTTATACAATAATAGTGCTATTTTTAAAGATAAACTTTGCACTGCTTTGACTGAATCTGGAACCAGAACGTAATGGTAACTCTGACCTCAAATGTAGGTACATTACATGTCACCATTTTAATTTAGCTTTTATATTATTATTTTCCTTTTGCTAATGTGGCATTCTATTCAGAAGTTCATGTACAGGAAACTGCTTTTTCTATACCTGTTGAATTAGAGGTGCCATCCCACTCCAAAAAACCCCACACATATATTTCCCATGTGTAGGGTCTTTTAAAATCAGTTAAGGAGCCCTGTACCATTGTGCAACCACATAATCTGTATAAACATCACCAGGGGCAGCTCATGTTTAAGCAAAACCTAAATCATAAAGTTTAGTAATTCCACTTTGTGTTAACAAAATATTCTCAGATGAGATCATGGTGTATAACAAAGGAAGGGGAAAAAAATAAAAAGAGAAAAAAAACCCAACAAAACCAAACAAAACAGTTTAATAAGAAGCAGGTTCTGTTTGTTTTAAAAGTACTCAAGGCATGAAAGCATGGAATAAAAAATCCTCCTGCTACATCAGAATCGACTCTGAGGCACAGAGTGCCCTCATTTCCCAAAGTCATCAATGTCCTGATCTTACTACAATTAGCAACTGCTAATGTAGGTGATGAGCAAAAGAGAGCAGGATTTTGGCACAGTACAGTACGGATTTTGGCACAGCACCCAGCCCATCAGCAGCAGGACAAACCAGAAGTGATTAAAAGACAGGAGACAGAGTGAAGGAGAAGGACAAGGTGGGATTGCAAAGTACTGAATACTTTTAGCTCTTCTGAATTTGAGAGAAGGGTCTGAATTCTCTGCAGCAGCACTGCTGCTACCCAAGTCCTCCTTCAGTCATCCAGTCCAATGTTGCAGTTCTGCAGATCATTTCATACCAGTTGGAAGCCTTAAACTACAAAACTAACCCTTGTTTTTAATAAAGAATTAACACATTTGATATCTGTATGACAAATCACAACAATAAAGAAAAGGTGTGGTCTAGAAGCAATAACATTTTATTTATGATTAATCTTTCCATGAGTTCTTTCACTATTGTTGTGAAGGTACTCAATCGCTTGTTCTAACCAGAAAAGGTATTTTTAAGCTGTTATCCAATCCATGGAAATAACACTGGAGCTCATCTAGAACTGTATGATTGATAAATTCCAACACCAAGTGAAATCTTTTCTTTCTGCTTAAATACACGAATCAGGTCAACAATATTATTATGATGAAATCATAGTTGGTGAAAGAAGAAAAGCACTTTCTACCATGGCTTTTTATTTCAGTTCACAGAGACTTCCTCTGAAAGGCTGATAACAAGAACTGTAATTTTCTTAACTAAAGACTGTCATTAATATGAAAACATGCTAAAAGTCTTTGTTTCTGCTCCCTCAGCCTTCCCTCAATATTCATACACATTTACCACATTACTTTTCATGGTCCATCTCCAGGCTCTGAACCAATACTGCTGTACCAGGAATACAGCAAAGAAAGGAGCAGCTCCTTTCATTAGCTTAAAAATATCCTCTTGAATGTGTTTTATTTACTCTAATAAATCATAAATCATAGATAAGAGCACCCACGTTAAAAGAATCACAGTAAAAATGTACTTTTTCATACTGAGGTCCATTTACCATTTGATTTTTACATTACTAGCTGCTGATATTTTGAAGCAGTTTTAGGTTAACAACAAAGCTGGTTTTAACTCAATATAAAAACATCTGTTATTTTAATTACACACACCCCCTTTTTTTTTAAATTGAGGGCTGTGCTCTCACTGGTGCCAGGTCTCCTTAGTGCCACCAAGATCCAGGACATCAGTCCGTATTTAGAGGGAAGTTTGAGGGAAGCTGAGGAACCCATATGGCAAAATGTGCCATTATCCCTAATTAAAAATTGATAAGAACTAAATTTTTAAAACATCCAGTTACTGCAAAGAGTGGAAATGGGATGAATATAAAGTATAGAAATAAGAATCCAAGTAAGTAAGAATCTAAATTTAAAACCTTGTAATCTGACTACAAATTATTGTTTCTGTACTTTGCAGAAGTTCAGTTAAATCACAGCGAGCTGTGTCTGGCAAGGAGAGAATCCAACCTGACCCGTGTCCAGACTGAAATTCTTGTGGACTTTTCACAAGCAGAGGTCTGAACTCAAACTGAGCTTTTAGGGGAAATCTCCCCACTGCACCCCCACAATGCTGAAATATCTTTGCCAGGAAATAGCTGTGGATAATCCCCGTTCTGCGTGGGGATGGGCAGAACCGGTGCAATAAATACACCGCCCTTTCCGTGGCCAGTGCGCGCTGGGGATCTCGGGGAGGGAGCCGGAGCCGAGTGATGCAATCCACAGCTGGCAAAAAGGGCACCTGGGGAAGCTGGGGCAGGGCAGGGTGAGCTCCAAGGATGGCCCCGCAGCTGCAGAAGCGGGAGAAGCCTCTCAGCCAGCTCTGCTTTCTCTCTCCCATGGCCTTGATGGGGACAGGCAAGAGCTCTGGGATGGAAACACCCACAGCAACGCACAGGCAGGGCACCAGGAGCTCACCCAGCTCACACTCATCGTCTCGTGATGGGTCAAAGTCACATCAGAAATTGTTTGGTTTTGCGAAATGCTGCACAAGAATCTAGTATTTACTCAAGATTAATATAGAATGTGCTGTAAAATGTTACCTTTAACTTAACGTAATACCTTGTCAAATAGCATTAAAAAAAAAAAAAAAAATGAAGTTGAAACAGCTTTCTGATCAGGAAGTTGTTGTATCTATCCCAATATTATTCAAGAAGGAAGACATTAGTTTCTGTTCTAGACCACAGACTGTGTAAGGATTTTTTCCAAGTGTTTGAAGCACTGTTACAGTGGATAGCTTTAATGGTTGCAGAGAAAAAAAACCTCTCCAGGCACCAAATGACAAAGTTAGTGTTGAAATTGTTGTTTCCACACATCTCTGGAAGTCAGTGGGTTACAAGTACACGATAAATTGAAAACATTTGAACTAAAATGCCCATAGTGACATTATAATGGCAGTGATGCATTTAAGTTTATTAAGCAAGGAAGTACTGGAAATAATTATCAGCAGATACAAATTTAAAGTGGATATTTAGTGCAGATTTCATTTTGAGACATTAAACCATCTTTGCAAGGCCAGAGCCTCTCTTTTATTGTTAATTGTGACTGACTTTTTTTGAAAGTAGCTTGGGATTAATTTTAAATTAATTTTATTAATTTTACTACAGGATACTGCCATGCAATCAACAGAACAGACATTGCATCTAGTTCCTCAGAGGGAAAAAAAAAGCTTTTAATTTATTACTAAAACTGCCATCTACATGTGTTACTGCCATGTAGGATTAAAATGTTCCATTAGCTAATGTCAATACACTGTTCCCCGGTGGTGTCAGAGAAGAAGAAATATTGTCCCTGGTGAGATATTGCTGAAAAAGTTCCCAAGCCAGGTGGAAACAACAAAGGGCTTCAGATTCAACTCGAGCTTGGTACTGGTGTTTGTTTTTTGTTTATTTCCCTGCACAGGCTGAGGGTGACTTGGGCTTCAAAGGGCAGAGAGCTGCCCTGGAGACAGGGGGTGCCCTGTCTGCGCTCTGAAGCAGTGCCTGTTAATACTGAATTAATTAATGTCGTTAAACGACCTTCGTTATGTGTACAGGTTCAAGCATGCACTTGGTTTTTACAGATTGCTTTCTCCCTTCCGAGTTAACAGGAGCTAAATATAAGCTGGATAAAGGTAGAGGAGCAGCAGTGGAATGAAAAATGAAAATGTGTGTGATGGGAGGAGGAGGAGGAAAGTCCAGAGGAGGGGATAGCTTGCCAGGAACCATTCCTCACTAGTGTGCAGAATAATATTTTAGTGGCTGGGGTATTACAGTTTCCTATTACCAAGCCTTTTGGAAAAGCTTGCTCCCTTGCAGTACCAGGCTTTATGTGAATTCTTCACTTTTGGCATCTATTTTCACTGAGATGGGACATTGGATTAAAGTGTTCTGAGTAAATCTTTGCCAAGTTAAATCTCACCCTGTGTGAAATACAAATTCCTCTTGTGAACAACCCAGTCAGTGGTGCTGCTGCAGCAGGGCCTGGCACTGACTTTGTGAAAAAGAAATACTGAGCTTTGTGCTGTGTTAAACTCTGGGCTGATACTATTCCACCACCTGGATGGCTGGAGGTGGAGGGAATGGGCAGGGCTTGCAGACTGTTTATTTCTGTCACTTCATTATGAGTCCCATGATGTTTTGACCTCCTTAAAATCATCTGAAAGAAAAGCAGGGAGGCACATATAACCACACAAATCCAAGTTCAGGGATAACTTCCAAGACTCCATGTAAGAACTGGGTCATGACTTCAAAGAGACCTGCTCTGTCTGTTGGAGTAATGGGATTTTAAAAAAGGGCTGAGAGCCAGGACATCAGTCTGTATTTAGAGGGAACTTCGAGAGATGCTGAGGGACCCATATGGGAAAATGAACCATTATCCCTAATTAAAAATTGATAAGAACTAAATTTTTAAAACATCCAGTTACTGCAAAGAGCGGGAGTGGGCTGAACACAGCATGGAAGCAAGAACCTAAATGTATAACCTTGTAATCTGACTACGAGTTACTGCTTCTGTACTTCGCAGAAGCTCGGTCAAATCACAGTGAGCTGGTGTGTCTGGCAAGGAGAAAATCTGACCTGGCCCACGGGCAGACTGAGATGCTGTGAGGGCGTGAGGCAGCGCTGCTGTTTGCCATGGGACAAGGCGGTCCCGGAACGCTCCCGGGCCGAGGGGGTCCCAGGAACGCTGCCGGGCCGAGGCGGTTCCGGAACGCTCCCGGGCCGAGGCAGGGACGGTCCCAGGAACGCTGCCGGGCCGAGGCGGTCCCGGAACGCT
>VZTH01013612.1:393614-424760 GCA_013397815.1 Aleadryas rufinucha
GGGAGGGCTGCGGGCGCTGCCCGGGGCCGTGCCGGGAGCCCGTGCCGGGAGCCCGTGCCGGGAGCCCGTGCCGGGAGCCCGTGCCGCCCTGCCCGCTCCCCACCGCCGCCCAACACGTCCGGCACCCGCAGGCTCCAGCTTCGGAAGAGCTCAGCCAGAATTCAGAAGTGTTCCAGGCTTGTTGGGTTGGAGGGTCTCTCTGAAAATAAGTTTTTTGTGATATGCACCTGAAAACGAAGCGCAAAGAATTAGCGAACGCTTCCTTTTTATGTAATAAGAACCAAAATGCCCTGTAATGTTTTTAGGCGCATGATACTGTGTTTAAAGTTTGCAGTCGTGAGGAATCTTTTGTGTAACATACGCGAACTGCTAAAGGAGCAGTTATTAGTTGCGCTCTTTTAAATGTTAATGACTGAACCACTGACTCTGGAATAAATTATTTCCAGTCTGACACGTAAACACACTTAGAGTGTGGAAAAGGGTGGGGGGTTTCCTTTTAAGATTTACAGTAGGAGTTTTCCGGACTGGGTCGCTCAGGAGTAGTTGGAGGTGAGTCAGCTTTGATAGTGTCTCTTTTTTTAGCACAGCTATGTTATACCAGCCCCTGAAAACACATCAGTAAACACTTGACGTGTATTGTAGTTGCTTTACGTGGCTGCACGTAAAGCACCAGCGACAAAGGCCTGATTCGTGCATCTAGAAGGAGTAGGAGGTTTTTGGGAAGTGGAGCCCTCCCCTGCTGTTGTGTGAGTGTTGGTGTTTGCTAAGTGGGTGTTGCTTGATTCCCGTTCAAATCAAAACAGGATATTCAGACTTTTTATTGTATTTGGTAACACAGATGAACCAGTGATTTTTTTCAGGTTGACTGATTTATTTTTCAAGATTGCAATCAGATGTGGGGTTTATGCCTTTATATTCCTACAAGAACTGGTTTAATAATTTTGATGTTAAGGCTTGAGAGAAGACTGGGTAGCTGTGGAAAAATGTAACCAAGTAGGCAAAGTAAATAAAATCTATTTGTCATATATATTGCAACTTTGATATTCCAAAACTTATGTAACTTTTTCATGTCAGTTTTTATTTTACTCTGCTCTTTTGTGCTGCAACTTAAATATTTGTTTCCTATGTTACTTGTAGTTCATACTGAAACAATAGACGGTGTGCTGTGAACTCTGATTCACTTCATTAAATATAAACTGCTTTTGCACACTGTGATTATCAGGAGCAGTGAAGGGGGAACAGTTCAGCAGATTTCTTACCTCTTCTAATTTGTTTGAATAAACAGCAACAACAAAGTTACTTATTTATTTTGCTGATAAAAAGGGAGTACAAATACCACATTTTCCTTGCTGTTTAGGACTTTCAGGATTAGTCCTGTTTGCAGTCCTTGCTAGATCCTTTCTGTAGTTAGACCCTGTGACAAGTAGGGTGCACATGTGCTTTAAAGTTAATCTAAAAACTAAAGCCATCTGCCAGATGCGTTTGTCAGGCTAACGCTCAGGCACTGCTGCTGGCCTGCAGCCTGGCTGTCACGTAGGAAGAAGTCCTGTTCCTGCTTTCCTTGACCAAAATAGTAGGTGGTTTATGCTGTTGATACTGAGCTGCCCGGACTGTGTGTGCTCAGAGAGCAGGGATGTAAACACAGAGTTCACAGGGGCTCTGAGCAGCTTCTGGGCTGCTCTGTAGGGCAGCACCGCTGCTCAGCATCCTTGGACAACACGTGGTGTTACCCCAAGCTGAGGCAGTGCAAGTGCAGGAGGATTGTCTGGCTGTGCTGCTGTCAGCTCTCAATAAATCTGCATTTGCACATGGCATTTAGTTAGAATGTGTCCCTTGGTCTGCAGAGATTTTTGTAGTGCCTTGTTTATACGTGTACTGTGATATGATTAAACGTCATGGTGACACTCAAGAGTTGTTTGTGAGGCAAGGGCAGTCATTGCATTTTCCTTGTTCTTGCATAACTGTGGAGGCAAAACAGGTGAAAGGAGGAGGAGCTGTCACTGAGGGGGTTTGATCAGGTGGATTGACTGGGGCCCGCTGGTGTGCATTCTTCAGGGTCTTTTGATCCTTAATATGGATCCAACTATGGGCAGAGGGGGCATTTGGATCCTGCCCTTTGGCTGCAGTACATATTTCTGGTTCAAGTTTGTGAGGCTTTCAGTAAGTAACATGCTTTTCCCTAGTCCAAGGATTAAGGAACTAAAAATAATTTAAAATGCTCCCGTGATTGCTTTAGAGATAAACACATTTGTGGGGCTGATAAGCAGGAGGAGCAGTACACAGGTTTCCCCTTTGCTCTCTTTTGAAGCAATCAGCTTGTCAGTCAAAATAGGCTTATACCAAATTTAGCCACGTCTCACACACGGATCTGGGAATGCAGGAAAAGCTCCCCGGATGGTCCCTTGTGTTGAGTCCCAGCAAGAGTGCTCTGTGTGTGTGTCACTGTGGTTCTTGCTGCAGCTTGTTCTCTTCTTCACTGTGGCAGCCAGCAGCAATTGCTCTCTCAGAGTTAACTGTGTAGCACCATAAATCCCAGCTGTCCATGGTGCTATAAGTTATTTTTACAGTTAATCCTTTGCTCCCTGAACTCTTAATCAGACCTGTTGTGCCCTTGTGTCTTGGTGTAAAACATGAGAAAATCTTGATGTGCATTGCCTGGTAGGTCTGTCTTTCGGAGTGGTGATAAATCTGCATGTAATGCTTTGTGTATTCTCTGATCTGGAATTAGAAAATATTTACAAAATGTGGATATTACTGGTAAATTATACCTGCAGGTGGAAGTGTTCAATATATATGACTTGTCATTCTATGTTTGTAATTCTTAGATTGCAAGAAGACCCTCCTGTGGGTGTCAGTGGTGCACCATCTGAGAATAATATAATGCAATGGAATGCAGTTATATTTGGGTAAGAGTTTTTGGTCACTATGAAATTCGATATCAGAGGACTAAATATAACAACCTGATGTTTGTTTTTACAGTTATTCTCTTGTTTCATGTATGTAGAGTCAGCAAACGTAAAAAAATGGCCAAGTGTTATGGTTAAAATCTCTTTTCACAGATAACGGAGAATGGTTAGGAAGGAAAAAATTTAAATTTTACATTTGTTCAGCTTTTTTGTTGAATAAAGCTTGCATGTGGTTTAATAAATAGCTTATACTGTGTTACGAAAAAGCAGGATTCCTCTTTAAAGTATGTAAGTGCCACGTGTTCTCAGCCATTAAATCCAGATGTATTAGTGATTGGATTGAGTCCCAGTAGGACAAGGTACAGGATCTGTCTGGGAAGTTACATTACATATCCTATAGAAGAGGAGCTGACTTTGTATCCTTTCATAAAACTGTAGTGTGCTTGCTAATAATCTCGTTTGTTCCAGTCTAGTCACCTAATGGCACATGTATTGTTTGGGATGATGATAAAGTAGATATGCCAAATAGCAGAGTGACTGTGGGAAGTCTACAGGATACTACAAAGCTCTCAGAGGTTGCCTATGGATGCTTCTCTAAGTATTTAAATTGTTGCTTCTACCTATATCTTGGGGAGGATGAGGAAGAAGATATGCATTTATTGGGCCTGTGTGGAAGTAGGTAATGATCACTTGTAACTGGAGTTTCTTTTTAAAACTTTTCAGGCCAGAAGGGACACCTTTTGAAGATGGTAAGTTGCTAACTTCTGTATCCTTTCTCATTCTAATAAATGTTGCCAGTACTAACATTGTTCTGCTTTTGAAAAATAATAGGTGCTATCTATATATAATTTGAAACCAAGCAAGTGAAGGAGTGAGTCTTGTTGGCTATAAAAATATGTGTCTTGATCTGAGTAGTGTCTTGTCATGCTGGCTCATGGTTGGATAGGAGCAATGCTTCTATCAAGACTTTTTCATACATACACCCAAGAGCTTTTAGCAGGGGATGTTGGCCTGACACTGCCAGATGTGTTTGCACATCCCCATAGCTGAGCTCAACAAGAGCTTTTCTTGTTTCATATTTCTTGGCATGTTTGATTCATCGCTGTTTCCCTAATGAAGAACAGGTGAAAAACCTTGAATTGTTCTCAATATAGAACTCAGTGAGGTTGAGGGAATCCCGAATTTGTACATAAACTTGAAAGTTGGTGTGTAATGAACCTCCCTTAGGCATATGAGGAATAATGAGTTTAATAATTATAGTATTATTGCAGTAATTGGCAGCAGATGGGTTTTTCTCTGTGTTGGGTTGGAGGAGTTACAGTAAATTATTCACTGATCCATAACAAAGGTTTTCAGTGAATCAATTGTGAGCTCCAAAGACTGAGATTGCTGATTATGAAATTCCAGTGTTTCTTTGCTGGCACCACAATACCTTCTTAATGAAACGCCTTAAAGTCACCCAAGTGCATGGACCCAGCATACTGGGTCATGGAAAAGTGGGATAATGTTGGATCTGACTGCTTTTGCCATGTATACAGTGAGTCTCCAAACTTCTACCCAATCTCTGCTGCTGGGTTTATTACTCTAAGCAGTAGTTCCACAGTTCCATTATCACTTGAAATATATGAAAAGCAATCAGATTCAGTGTTGTTTGTTTATATAATGGTGAGGAGAAATATCGATCATGGAGCACATAAATGAATTTGTTGTCTATGTTACTGGATATGTTCTTTTGTTGTTAGTTATCTGATTGTATTTATCTTTGTTTGGACAGGTACTTTTAAACTAGTAATAGAATTTTCTGAAGAATATCCAAATAAGCCTCCAACTGTTAGATTTTTATCAAAAATGTTCCACCCAAATGGTGAGTAAACTATCTTTATTTAGCTGTAATACTCATTAAATAATACAGTGTGGTCATGGATTCTCTGAAGCTCCAGAATGCTTAATCTCTCTTCATTGCCATCTCCTAAGTAGATGTCTAGGACAGCAACTGCTTGATGAAAAATTAAGAATTATGATGCTATTAAGAAGCAGCTATCTGCCTCTTTCTAATCAATATGTAGCCTCAGTAGCAAAGCCTGTGAGTATTTTCAGCAGCAGCTGCACTTAGGTTGTTTAAAGAGGCAGTTCTGGCTGCAGATTCCTGCCCCCCTCCCTTTAACAGCAGCCGTGTCTGTGCAGCCACGTCACGAGCTGCAGGGAACTGATGGAGCCAAGTGTTACTTATTCCTGCCAGGTGAGGTTTCACCCAAGTCCCTGCTTTGTCTGGTGCTTTGTGCCAACCAGGACTAGCACAGGGAAGAAAATGAGGATGCTCAGTCACAGAGGAGGTGTCTGACCCAAGCTCAGTGATGAGGGCAGCTATGAGAGTGCACCGTGCTTCCTCCCCCCGCACTGATAGGTTTTGCTCAGTTCACACCTGCAGAAAACACAACCCCTGCCTGCTGCCCCTCTGTAGAAATAATGCCTCACATGCTGTCCAGGCTGGTTTGTCTCTGCCAGAAGGTTTGTAATTTGTTTGGACCAAGCTAGAGGACAAGTGTGTAGGAGTTTGAGCAGTGAGTCTCGGGTTCATACGGGCTCCATGAAGACTGATAGGTATCCAGGCAGAAGTAGGATTTCAGGCACTTTTCCATGTTTTCTACTGTCTGCCTTGGTGCCTCTCATAGTGGGTGTGGGGTGTGTGAAAATGGGGCAGGAGCTGCTCCTGTTCAGTGTGTGATGGCTGTGAGTGGTTTTTCTCCGGCAGTGAAGGCCTTGCTGCCCTCTGGGAGGGCTCTCCAGTGACAGTGTGGGTCAGTCACACTGCAGGAGCAGGACACCAAATCTGCCTGTTCCTGTGCTAATGCCATAATCTTCAGACTTTCCTTCTTTCCCTCTTAGGTGTTCTGTTAATTTCAGTAATAAATCTTCAAAGTATGTGTCAAGCCACAGAAGATGGTGAGACAAACTGCTGTCCTCTTTCCTAAAGCATTAATCTAAGCACAGACTGAATTGGAACAATAACTCTGCCTTGAGCAGTGCCATAAATCTGACAGTTTCTAAGTGATATCTGTGTTGTATTTACAGTGTATGCAGATGGCAGCATATGTTTAGATATTCTTCAGAATCGCTGGAGTCCAACATATGATGTTTCATCTATTTTAACTTCAATTCAGGTAACTTTGCATCTATTTTACCAAATAATTCTGTTATTGTTGGTCTGTATTCCAGAATTCATAGCTCAGTGATAGCCAGGTATCTGTATCATGGGGAATTTCAAATCCTTATGAGCTAAGCAGTACTTTTTAGATCAAATAAAGGCAAAGATGCTACATAATTATAATTCTGAGCTACAACACTGCCATTGTATATTTTTGCACAGGAAAGCAGTTACTGGTTTGTGTTCATTTTTAACTGTTTTTACTCAACATAGGATATTGGATGCAGAAATTTGCATAGTGTTTGAAATATTTAACTTTATCATGAAGCTTTGCCCTGTGAAGCCCTCAAAGGGACAATATTGCTGAAGCACACTACTTGGAATAAGTAAAAATGGCCTGGCACAGTGGAAATGCACATTTCCTTTGCCCTTGTGTGATTGTTTTTATTTTTCAGCAGTGGTGTTTTGTAGGAGTCATCTTAAGCCCCTCTTTAGTCCTGAATGACAGTAGTAATATAATTACCAAATATTCAGTTAGCTCCATAGTGCTGACTAGCACAAACTGTCTGTTTGGTCTGTGAAGCTACAAGTGTGTGCAGTACTGATGCTTAGCCAGAGTGTAATTTGAGGTTCAGTAATATAATTAGGAGTGCCTAACCATGAGTTTAACTGCATTTTTTTTCAACTGGGCCATTCTGAGTAATTTCTGCCTCTGAAACACATTTGACTTGAAAGTAAGTTGATTTTTTCCTGATTTAAATGTGTTGGTTTGTCTCACATTGTTTTCCCCTTTTTCCAGTCTCTGCTTGATGAACCCAATCCAAACAGTCCAGCAAACAGTCAGGCAGCACAACTTTACCAGGAGAACAAACGTGAATATGAGAAAAGAGTTTCAGCTATTGTCGAACAAAGTTGGAATGATTCGTAACAGCTGCTGTGTTACTCTCCATCCTCATAATCATTATGTACAATTTAACTCTCAATAGAAAGGCTACCAGAAATTTCAAGTGCCACAGTTCTATGAATTTGCATAAAAACTCATTTGCAAACAAAATTAAGCCCTCCAGTTTAGGGAAAGCTAAAAGCTTGTGTATCTCAATTAACGTCCTTTTTATTGCATGGTATGAACTAAGTTATTGCTACATAAATTTGTAATATATCCTGTTTGTATTTTTTTTCCAAGTGTATAATGTTGGTGTGGAGTTTTCATGACAGAATATACACATTTTGTAAATCTGTACTTTTTCAAATATTGAATGCCTTATTTTTGAATTCTTTAGATTTTTAAATTGGAGAAAAGCACTTAAAAAAATTTTTATATATGAATATTTCATGTAAAACTGTTAAATACATAACCTTAGTGCAAGATATTCTTCTCTCACTCTCTTTTTCCAAGGGCTCATTTTTGTCCATGTTGTTGATACTGTGCACTTTACAAACAGAAAAGTTAATCCATGATGCAACTGTCTTCACAGGATGTCTTTGCTTCTGCACCACAGCTTGATTTGATTCTGTGTGTCCTCAGTTGTATGAGGAAGAGATGTTTTGCTAGCTGCCAATTACAAATGGGGAAACAGATGTAACTATTTTGCTAAAAGTCCCACCTTAAACCAGCAGCAGAGTTGCAAACATAACCTGGATGACCAGGCTTGGTGATAATGTATTCTAATAAGTTTTATTTTTCTGAGATACTGTATTTTACCAACCTGGAAAATGTTGTCATCTAAATCTGTCTTCTATTCACATAGTGATACTGTAATATAGTTTTTAATATCTTCTAATAATTAAAGGGGTTTCCCATTAGTTTCCCTTGGGGGTAGGGAAAAAATTAATCACCAACAGAAGAAAACATGTCTGTAGAGTCGGAGTTATTCTTTAAAGTTTGACTGTACCATGCGGTCAGGTCTCATGTCTGTATCACAGAGGCTCCACATATTCTTTAATTGACATTTTAAAGAACTTTGGCTTTGATTTTGTCAGTGTTAATGTGGTGGTAATTTCTTACTGTATTCTGTAAACTCGGCTAGCTGACTACAGTAAAGAATTAAGCCATTTTTTTCTTCCAGCATTAAAATTGTAACACCTTTGTCATAATTCCAGCCAGCATTACATCTGTATTAACCCCCACCCAAATCTCACACCAAAATTCAGCTCGGTGGTGCCTAAGAAGCAGTGGAAATTTATTTCACCTAGAAAAGAAAATGTTGTTTATTTGCAACGTCATTACTAAAGTTATTCTCAATGCACTGAACCAAGAATATCAATTTACACCTCACACCTGCTTGTAAAGGTGTGTAGTTTCTAGGAGCAGCACTCAAGTTTAGAAATGGCACTGAGAATACTGTCAAAGCAGACTTTGTTAGTACCTTGTGGAGTAAAACTACTCTGCCTTGGATAAAAGTTAGTGTGCAAAGGCTCAAAAATCAATGCTTTGTGAGAACTGTGCCCTCATTAAGTCAGTTTGCTTTCCTTGAATTGCTGAATTTGTGTTTAAGAATTTTTCAATCTACATCTGATTATTAACAGAAACTCCGAAGGATCCAATTTGCTTTTGGCTGTGATGAAGTTACAGTAACACTGGCAAAGTGGTGCTACATGGCTTAAACCAGTATCATTTTGTTCATAAATAATAACATGGAAAAGCTTCCTCCTTTCCTCCTAATCTAAACTTTGAAGGTTTTTTTAAAATTTGCCTCCTGTTTCAGTATTTTTGTTCCTGTGACATGTGCATGAGCTGAGGCTTGCTGTTCATTAGCGTTCACATTAATTTGATTATTCCTGAACAGTTTGGCTCAGTTACAGATTGATGATGCTCGGAACATGTTTTTGTGTCTTTGGGATGGAGGCACTGGATGTGTGAGGAACAAAATTGGAGCAGAAGGGAGGGGTTGAATTAAGTGGTGAGCACTGCAAACTGCCTGTGGTGGGACCCACACTGCTCAGGGACAGGTGTGGCTGAAGGTGCCTAAGAGCGTTCTCTGTGGAGGGTAGAACTTGGAGCCTACACTTAATTCTGGCTGGAAAATGTCCTGCTGTGCCTCAAAGGCAAGTTGCTGCATCCCAGGGTGTGGGGGGAAGGAGCATTCCGTTGCCCACCAGATTTCCCATGTTCACACTGTGTGATGACTGCAGGCTGGATGGGAATGTGAGAATGGTGAGAATCCAGCCTCCATGCTGACCTGTGGGGAGATGCTGATATGGAGGACCTGGTGTTTCTGCAGCTGGGATCCTGGAGTACCTAGGGGCTGCACGGTGCATCCCCAGGAGCTGTGGGGGGAAAGGGTGACTTCTGTGAGCCCTCCACCAATACACATTAAAAATTATCACAGAGCATAGGTTAAAGTCTGCTACAATTTCCTTGAAAAAACAGTTTATTACCAGGCAGAAGGAAGCAGTGATGGTGTAAAGGACACAATGTCCTGTTCAGCCTGACTGATGCGAGCTGTTGGCACTCACTGATGCTGCTCAGGGCCACAGATTCCTCTTGGAGCCTTCACATGCCTGTGTTCAGCATCTCCAGTGGGTTTAGAGGTACTGACTTCTGGCCTGTGGGTTCCTGAGTACTCCCTGCTCCCACCACCCTCCTTTTGGTACCATGTGGTCCCTGGGCTGAGCCCTGTAGGCTGCCCCGAAACAAGAGGTCAGGACTGTGGGTAATGGACAAATAAAAGTCCTTTCCCTCTTTATGCTACAGAGACCAGGAGTCTGATGACAAAGACAAAAATGTTCAAGTGCACTGATTCACAAGAGCACTCAGTAGTCACAATAAGCTTTATGGCACAGTTACCTTCTTAAATAGTGTACTGGGATGCTTGATTTTTAATTTATTAGTGGATGTAATGTACTAAGCTTGCTAGGACAGTGGCATTAATTAAGGAAGGACTGATGGGTTCACAGTTTTGGATTTATAACTTCTCATGGGGCTTTCGTTCATTGATATTAAACGGTTCATAATCACTTCTTTTCCATTAGTGATTCCATATAAAGATTGAAAATCACAGTGGAGATGTCTTTAAATTATTCACCCCAGAGTTTTTGTCCTGTATATCCGTGTCATTCACCTGATTTTACAGGTGGACAAACAGAGGCATCCAGGTCTGCAGTGCTTTTGTGTCAGTCAGGAAGCCATCGGCGGGGCTGTGGGTGTGAACCATTCCTGGGCATTCCCCAGTCTGAGTTTCAGGTACAAGAACACCTTTGCCTTCAGGTTTATCACACTAACAATATTCATAAGGAACATCAAACACTGCGCTGCTCGTGCTGCTTTCTTCAGATCTCAGTTCCCTGAAGATGTCTCATCCAAGTGCAGTCCCAAGCCAGAACTACAGGACTTGGATCTTCACAAATGTGATTAACTTCACTAGTGTGAGTCATCCCATTGGGATTCTTCACCACAGTACAGATAAATGTGTGTAATTGCAGAATCAAGGCCTTAGGCTGTGAGAAGTGAAGAAATCACAGCTTGAGGTACTGTATCTGCAGTTTCTTTGTGGGAGGTTTTGTATTAATAGTCAATTAATTCAATGTGTCAAACAAATAAAGCTTTAAATATTTAGAGATTAGGAGGTGCCTAATAAAAAACTTAACAGGAAAAAGGAATATTCCTTGATCACTACAGTGGCATTGAGATATTCAAAATAAAATGGGTAGGATAATGTAGACAGTTAAATGCTTCACATTTAACATGTCAAGAGTCTGTGAGAATAGCTTTTGGTGCATATAAAAATGCACCAGGAGAGGAAGAACCTTCTCCTCCGGCCAGACTTCCCAACCTGTGTTTTTATTTGAGCTTTTTACTGTTTGTGGAAGCTGTCCCAGGCAAATACTATGCCTTATTTGTTTGGAGTTGTTTTCTGGAAGAGGAAAGGTGTAATCAGCAGGCAATCTGCTGTAATGTGTGAGTTGGCAAGGCAGGTTCTCCACCTCCGCTTTGGATGGGGCTCCATGGTGAGTGGCTGGTTGGACTGCGAGTGGGAAGCAGTGACCAGAGACTCTGAGTGAGTGGGCAGCATTTGTGTGTGAGCAATGCCAGCTCCAGCGCTCTCTTTGATTTGTTGTTTAGGTATTAACAGAATTATCTGACCTCTTCTCCCTGCTTTTGTTAATCCTTCTAATGGAAGAGCTTCAACTGAGTGCAGAATGTGTGTGTCCTTGTCATCATGCCAACAATAGATCACAGACCCTGCTCAGCACACCTAACTTCCTTAGAACTGTAAACTGGTATAAATCCTTGGATCCAGCCTTATGGGCCATATGAACACCATGTAGCCAGAGCAGCGAATGATTTAGGAGGCATTCTTTTTATTTCATTAAAGTTTTTGGGATAAAACCAGTCCAAAACTAGAAGACCAACAAAGAATTTCGTGTGATTGCAGGCAAATGGACACTTTTGTTGAACATGAATCTTCACAGTTAATCTCCCGAAATCTCTTCATATTAATGATGGTGAAAGAGGTGAGGGGAAAAGGAACTAAATCTAAAAAAAAATTAAATATGTAGAATCAATGAACAAAACCCATGAACAGGATGTTGCTCTGCTTTTGCTGTGCATTCGAAGGATATGAGTCTTTTAGAAAATAATATATCTTGGATTATGTGTGTGTATGTACATAAGAGAAGGCTTTTTGAGCTATTATAGAAACTTTGGTTAGGTAGTAGTGTTTGAAAATAAATGGGCTTTAGGATTTGAGGAGTTTTTTTGGTTATCATTGTTACTGCATCTTGAGTTCATCTCACAGCCCAGCCACCATGAGCAGAGAACAAAAAGTGGGCAGTACTTTTTAGACTCTGATAATGACTGTAATTAGCATCACAGGCTATGGAAATTGCGATATTCCCTAAAGGTTTCTTGTCATTATCCTCTGTTTCTGCACTGAAAAGAAAGATTTTTAAGACAGGATATCTTCTGTATTTGTTACTGTCCCACTGATGGTAATGTTCAGCCTCCGTGACTGTGTGAATCCATTCTTAATGTTTGTGTCTGCTGTGGTCTGTGTGAAAGCTGTATCCTGCCAGAAAGTGAACATGCTCCTCTCAAGCAGGGGATGTTGTTCAGCATCCAGAATGAAGCCTTTTGCATGATGTGGTCAAAGCACGTAGCGTGGGATTTTCTGAGCTAGTGCAAATGTTACTAGAAGAAAGTTAGTTTTAAAATCCCAGTATGCCAATGTTTCAATCAGGAGTTCAGTGAGGTCATAAAATAAATTATTTTTGCCCTTAAACAAGTGCCAGAGCTGGGTCAAACTACTTTAAGAAGGCAGACTTATGGTTTGATGGCACTGATAACAGAGACTTGGCTGTAGAGGCTGTTAGTGGTGAAGGTGGGCAGATGTCCCTGCCCAAGCTTCCACCTGTAGTGCAGGGTATTCAGCCCTCAGCCCCTAGAACTGAAAAGATCTTGTGTTTCTTCCCTTGTTTTTCAGTTTGGGTCATTTACCGCCGTGTCTGATGCATTTCTAAGCTGAATAATTTTGACAGCTGCCAATTTGGTACACATACCATGGGCTGAGCTGGGAGGATTCTGAAGCCTGAGCAGAGGCTCTACCTGGCACAGCAACAACTTCAGGCATAGAGGGGGTCCTAACTACGTATTCATCAGGGAACTAATTGGTCTGAGAAAGGTCACCCCAAGCATCTGAGACCCACAGAGGTTTTTATCCTGAATAAACCTCTGCTTGCAAAAATCAGTGGACACATTCACATTGTTTTCAAAGCTATGTTGAACTTTGAACTGCTCGGTCTCGGCATTAGATTATTAATTACACTGTTCATTATCATCACCATTTATTTATTCTATAAATAATCTTTATTTATATTTCTGTTTACTTTGAAATTAATTTGGGTATGACTAGAAGATTATGGGCTCAGGAGTTTGTCTAGAATTCTGCCACACAACTGCAATGTCCAGTGAATATAAATATTGTTATTCTATTACTTCATGTTAGTGCTATCATGATGGGACTTGAAGGATTTCATTCTGAAATGTGATACTTCACACAGGCTGAGGCAAATTGTCTTCAATGACTGACCAAAGTGGGAAGAAGGCGGAAATGCCATCTCCTCTGAATTAATTATGAACCACACAGCTCTTGCTATTATCTGTTTACACATTATTGGCCTTGTGATGTACTGGTGAGAGATTTTCTTTCACTGTCTGGTCCAAACGTACGCTAAGTCCAATTTCATTAAGAAGGCTGCTCGCCTGCCTTGTTGAAAGGGTCATTGTGTTAGTTATTACAGTGTTTTCTTTGTACTCGCTTCCCCCAAATTCCAGTAACTATTTTGTAGAAAAGTTTGAAAGTGAACTTTTGATTCCTGTGAAAGCTGCTTCATTGACTGTATTGACTTCAGAGCCTGAAGTTCTTTATCCACAGAGATCTTTAAAAGGACACTAAAAAGTTTCAACCAAAGCTTATAGAATTTGGTACTTATAGTTAAGTATTATAGACCCAATGCTGTTCCCATGGAGACCTAAAGGAATTTTTCCATTGAATTAAGTGGTAGCAAAGCATACCCTTTATTAAGTGGGAAAAGGACTGGACTGGAGAACTCCATTTGTTGCTCCCAGTTTTGTTTGTGTGCTTCATCTTCTGTATAAAGAAATAGCAAAATTAAATTTTAGGTATTTTCAGTGAAATTTTAGGTATTTTTTATTGTGATTCATCTGCTTCAAGCTTGTTGTGTTTGTGGGCAAGAGGGTGAGTTGCTCCAGGGTGATAACCCACGAGGCAAAGGCAGAGCTCTCCTTTCACTCGCTGCTGGTGCCTTTCCCTGCAATCTGGGATGTGAGGAGAGTTTCAGTCTCCCACGTCTCCTGCTTGGGAGAGGTCAGAGGTACAGCTGCTGCTGTGTGCAGGTGGTGTCAGTGCATCTCTCTCGTGGATCCTGTGCCACCTATTCTTAAGGGCACTTTTAATGTCAATTTGTGGAAGCACCAACTTGTTAGCACTGAAATTCCAATTATTTACTAATACTCAAAGAAATCCCAGGTAGACTCATATTTAGAAAGAGTTTTCCCATGCTGGAAGTTTGGGATGTTGCTCAAAGGGCTGTTGGAAGCCCCTGATGAGCCCTGCTCCAGCCATGGCTTCAAGTGGGAGCTCTGCTGCAGGCACATGGCCAGATCCTGCAGTCCTGGGGTATAAACTTACAGAAAAAAATAAAATTGAGGCCTCAGATTGTACAATACGGTGCTAAAAAGTGTTTTTGGTTGAAGCTGTGTCATTAAATCCTTGGCTACTGAAGTCAACAGATTTATGATTGATTTAACTGGAGTGAGGGTCTTGTCTATAATGAAGTCCTTTCATTTTGTCTCACTGAGATTCCTCTTGTTCTTTCTTAGTGCCTTATGACACATTCACTCCATCCTTGCCTCAAACAAAGAGAAATTATACTATCATGATCGCCCTTTAAATATTTTCTATTTGAGGACCTACTGAAAAGGCTCCAGAGGCAAATTCTTGGTTTAGAAGTTGCTATTTATGTCTAGGCACATCTGAATGTTGTTATGCTTTGAATGTCCTGGATTGCTTGCTGCTTTCTTTGTAGAGATGGATGAGTCAAGAGAGAGAGTGCATTATTTTAAATTAACTTGAAATAAGCTTTAACCAGCTCGGGGTTCTACTTGTTGCTACTGGCTCCCTTGATAAAAATACATAACAAAGTAAGTGACACCACAAGGAAAATCCTTATTTATTGGTGTTTTAAAGCAGAGCAGAAACAGATTCTCAATACACGACATTGGATTCTGTTGGCATATTATTATTTGAATTATTATAGTGTGTCAGATTCCTGGTGATGGCAAGGAGCCTACATGGGCTCTCACAAAAATCCAGTGCCTTGTCTTTACTCCAAAGGGCTTCCAGCGCAGGTGTAAGGCAGGCGATGACAGGGAACAGTCAGGCACAGAAGGGAAGAAAATAACAAAATCATGATTAGTGCCAAGAGAACTACTGGTCTCTTTTTGCTAACCAATTATCAAACATCGTAATAAATCAATAGTTAAGCTTGGAAATTTATATATTTCATAAGAAATATGCACACCTGAAGTAGAAAGCCAAATTGTCCTCAGTGTGTGTATTTCAGCTCCAAAAGCAGATTACACAATACAATTTTCATAGACCGGGTGATCTCCACCTCTGTTTTTCTGCAGTTCTGCATTTCTAAAAGTATGGTAAAGCACCACAAGTTAAATTGCTGCTTGTTTCTGTTCTTTCCTGCAAACTGTATTTGCTTACCAAGCAGGTGAGAGTTATGAGGGTCAACACAAAGAGCAGCCTGGCTCTCCAGCTGTACTGGTGCACATCCATCTAAAAAAGGATGGACTCACAGCTCTTGCAATTACACCTTCCTTGCTGTTTTGTAGGTATTCATGTCACAGCATTCCTCTGTGGGTCACATTAACAAATACACAGTTCTCTAGGATTTTTATTTTATGAGAAACAGTTCCTCTGGGCCGATCACAAGACTCCTTGTTTCTGAATTTGGTACAGGCAGGGCAGGACTCACTGCAGTATTAGTAGGTAAAATGTTGGGCATGTAGAGATACAGACATAGAACAGAATCATAGAATCATTTCAGTTGGAAAAGACCTTTAAAATCATTGAGTCAAACTGTTAAAATCTCCATATCTGCCCTGGACCTCAAGGGTGGAGCTGCACAGACACTGAGTGTCTGAGCTGGCTCTGGCACCCACACGTAGCTCGAATGGAATGTTTGGGCAGCATCTTCAGTGACATTTCATCCTTAAACCTGGCAAAAGAGAGGTCAGATATACACAGGAGAAGAGTGCAACTCTTCGGGTTTACATCACTTAAAAGACCACGAAATGTCATTAAACCTCTGTATATTAATTTATCCAGCTTAATTGTCTCACTGCTCACTGAATGCTGGGTTACATTCATTTTTAAAAGATGAAGCAAATATTTCAAACAAATGATCAAAAGAATATTTTACTCTTTCAACATTCTGAGTATGGAGTCTATGAAACATTTATTCAGGAAATGAAGTATTAGGGCCTGACAGATATCTCTAGCGTCACTGAGTAAGCAGGTTATCTGGAGATTTCTAGTGCAAACAATCCTGTACTTTGATGAATACATGAATAATTGCCATTACAGGGGGTTGAAAACAAGATTAGATTGAAGTTACAGTCATTTCAGCAATTATAAACTCTGAAAATTAAGTTGATTAAAATGAGAAATATCTTTTTTCATCTGTGCATTTCTTAAGCAAAGAATAACAGAGAATTTTGCTTTAGAGTATAAATAATAATAATTTTTTTGAGCGGGGGGCTGGATGTAAGGGAAAGAGATTGATGCCTGGTATTTAGGGAATTCTGCAGGAGGATCTGTGGAATGCTGCAGTCCTACATGGTCATAGTTTATGTTTGTCCTTGATTTTGTGTATGACATCCATCCGGGATTTTGACACCTTATTTTCACTCAGTGTTGTCATCAAAATGATGCAGACCCTCTCTGTTAACTTAAGCGTTTAGGAGCTCTGAGACCTTAAATTGTAATTACATTGCTTCAAATGTCAGGTTCTTCAACATCATATCACTGCTGGTGATAGAAACCTAAGCAGCTTAGGTGATATAAACCTAAGGAGCTTAATAGCTTCACGATGCCGTATAATGTATAGGGAATCTCCCTGTGCAGGGAATCTGATAGGGGAGATCTGAGTCACGGTGACAGCTTCAACAAGCAGGCAGGAGGGGAAGGCAGGGAGGGTGTGATGAGCTCAGAGGAGGTGAGCTGATGATTTGCTATTTATAGATGCACGAAGAGGCTCAGAGACAGGAACTCCAGGCAGGGCCACTCTTCGCTTCGCTACGAAAATGATTCCTCGTCAGAGCTGCAAGCAAAACACAATTTGTAGCTGGCAGAGTCTCAGGGTGCCCTCGTTGTATGAACACGTGGGCATGCCACAGCAGCAGCTTTTGATGAGAGCCTGAAATGCAGCACGTTTTAGCAATTCACTGCTGCATTTTATCTCTCTGTTCCTTGGTGCGTTTTGTTTTCACAGGGAAAGAATGAAATGATGCTGTGTATCCTCTACACCAAGAGCAGCCTCCTCTCATTATCTTAAACTGAAGGAGGGCCAATTTAGATGAGATATAAAGAAGTTGTTTTTTACAATGAGGGTGATAAAACACTAGCACAGGTTGCCCAGAGAGGTGATGGGTCCATTGAAACATTCAAGGCCAGGTTGGACAGAGCTCTGAGCAACCTGATCTCATTGATGTCCCTGCTCGTTGCAGGGGGGTTGGACTGGATGGTCTTTAATAGGTGTCTTCCAACTCAAACTGTTCTATGATTATGATAGGGTACCATTCAGGAATTAATTATTCCAGTTTATTTATGGGAAGACTCTCTTCTCAGCCAGTTATGGAAGCTAGAGTAATAGTACTTAAATCCAGTAACCTTCTCTTCAGAGGAGAGATTGATAATTACAAAATCCAGTTGTATCTAACGTCCCCATCACCTTCAATCAAAATCAAAGAGATTGCATTTGTTTCAGTTATTTGGTAAAAGGGTGTCATGTTTTAGTGATTTCCTTAAAAAAATAAGGGCAGACTGAGCTCAGAGTTCCAGCTAGAAGCCTCACAATCATTGCTTGGAGACCATGGGCTGTAGCTGTGGCACTTTCCCAGACCATTCGTGCCTTGGACAGGGCTAAAGAGTATGGGTCATTTTCAGGCTGCAGTTTGGCCATGCCCCCTCTGCTCCAGGGAGGGGAAGGCTTTAATACCAAAGGTGACAGCCACCCTGTCCTAGCTACTCCCAGTGCCAGAGAGGAGTCCAGCACCTTCAGTCCAGTCAGGGAGACACCCCCTTTTTTTCTTGAGAAAGGAAAACATTCAATTAGGTGAAGCTATAAACCAACAGACATGACAATCCCTCAAGTATGTTGGAAGTTTTGTCATAAAGTATTTTCTCAATACTCATGGAATCATAAAATGATTTGGTTTGGCAGGGTTCTTAAAAATCATCTCATTGCAAGCCCCCTGTCATGGGCAGGGGCACCTTCCTCTAGATCAGGTTGCTGCAAGCCCCATCCAACCTGGTTTTGAACACTCCCAGGGATGGGGCAGCCACAGCTTCTCTGGGCAACCTGTGCCAGGGCCTCACCACCCTCACAGGGAAGAATTTCTTCCTAATATCTAATCTAAATCTCTCTTCTTTCAGTTTAAAACTGTTCCCCCTTTTTCTGTCACTGTCTGCCAGTATAAAAAATCCCTCTACCTCCTTTTCATAAGCTCCTTGTAGGTACTGGAAGGTGCTGTAAGGTCTCCCTGGAGCCTTCTCTTCTCCAGGCTGTACAACCCTAACTCTCTCAACCTTTCTTCATAGGAGAGGTGCTCCAGCCTTTAGAGCATCTTCATGGCCCTCCTTTGGACCTGCTCTAATTAGATATTTTCTGCCTTTCTGGCTGCAAGGAAAAAATACTTCTTTTTTTTCCCCCCTAAGTGACTGAATGTAGCTCTGCTTCTGCTCTGGCTTAGACCCTTCCAAGTCCAGGATCAATGTCATGGCTGTTTCACAGATGCTGAACCGAGTGCTTAGGGCCCAGCTCAGAGCCTGCACACTGTTAAATCCCGATGAGTGCGGAAGGAGCTCATCACCTCGGCCGATCAGGCGGATATTGAAGCCAGTGAAGCCCCCGTCACACGCTTATAAAGGTCAGTCCCATATTTACAAAAGCCCATCAGAGTTGAATTGTGCCACGACTGAGGTTATACTGGAAGCAAGACCTGGCTGTGCTGATGTTGACATGATTTCCTGAGGAGGTAAAATCCAGGCATTTATTTCTGACGGTTTTGCACAGCGCAGAGCTCGCACCCTGATTTGTATTCAGCTGCTGCATATTAAGGCTGGTCATTGCTCTTGTAAATGGTAGATAGGAAGAATTGCTGTACAGAGAAATATTTCCTCTGTTTTAGGGCAGATTTTAGCTGTAGCCCTCTGACTCCTGATAACCAAAGCCAGAGCGATGTGTCTGGCGTTCTCTGCCCTACACTCCCTGTTATTTATTCTGTGATGTGCAGGAAGGAAGGAGACGTATGCAATCTCCATTCTTGTTACCAGGAATTGTGCACTTAATTCTCTGTGCATTGTACTGAAAATGAACTAGTAAGATGTGTTCTGCATCAGCAAAAAGGCTCCCTTATTCAGCTGGAATGAGAACATGCACGCTTTAACTTGGGAGTAAAGAAAATCGCTGTAAACGATTTCTTTAAACAGAATCTGTTGGGTTTTGCCTTCAATTTTTGCTGAGAGCAAAGATTCTGCAGAGTTTTTTCTCCTTTTTCGTACCCAATTGCTAACCTTGCTGTTGCATGTGTTTCTGCTGCTTCTAGCACTTTTCATTCTGATGGCAGTTTTTCATCTCTTCACTAGCTTATGGCTAAAACAGTCCTTGTAAAAGGAATTTCAGTTCCTCACTCTCCAGAATAATTATTTCCATTTGTTCCTGCTCTGGTCCTGGGGCAAAGGGCTTCCTCATGTCTTGCCTTGGTGGATCTGTCCTCCCAATTCCTCTGCTTTGTACAAATGCCTTTTCTGCAAGTGTCAACACCAGGTGACAGCACATCCCTGAGATGTATTTTAAGTCATTCTTAGCTAATATGTGGCCTGTACATATTAGGACTTATTACTAGGACTGGAATTTCCCGGCTGGCTACTCAATTAATAAAAATGCATCAGCATGCACATGCATAATTATGGAAATGTGTATAATTCTGTGACTTATTCAGTCTGAAAACTTCACAGAACGCTTCACAGACGGGCTGTGAAGTACCACTAATCACAGCGCAGACTCCAAACACACACAGGGAATGGAGTGGGTTCTCCTCACACTGTTACTCAACAAGTCCCTAAAATAACCAGGGAAACACGTTCAAATTGGGATTTCCTCACCCACTGTTCTTTGTGTTAGCCACTACCTAGATAGGAGGTGTTGTTTCCGTAGCAAAAGATAGAATAGAAAATTGCAACTCAGAGTTTTTTACTGAAGCAAAGTAATTTGCATAGTGTGATTGTCTAACAGCACAGACCTACAGCTCTACATGGTACCTGGAGCTTTTAAAATTACATTTATTGATGAATCTGAGGGATCTGAAGTGGATAGATATCAACAAATGAAAAAAATCACTAAAATCAGAGAAAGAGTAGCTTCTTATCTGCTCCCTCCACTGAACAGCTAAACACTGTTCTGTACAATCTTTTCTCCCATCGAGGTGCGTAGGGTGAAGGTAAAACCACTGCAGTTCTGTAAAGGCAGATGTTGGGGTACAGCATGAGCACCTCCACGCCCACCAAACAGCCACGTACCAGGGAAAGGACCAGGGTTTGGAGCACAGGACAAGGCCCTGCAGGGATGGCAGAGAATCCCCCTGGAGATGGAGCTCCCTGTGCTGGCACCTCGCTGTGCTGTCCTCAGACACACAGCTCAGAGATCATCTACAGGAGAAAGACCCCTGCTACAACTGATCTCTAAATTCCAATCAATACAAGTTAATATCAATTTTTCCCGGTTTGGTTGGGACCACATTTGACTAACCCGTAATAAGCCACTTTATATGGAAATCAGTGTCGGCGCAGTCCTCGCTCCAGTTGAACTGTATCAGTTTATGGATTCTCGTTAAGTTCTGCAGCAATACAACTTTGGTCTGTAGCAAAGCCCTTGGAGAGTCATCAGCTTCCTATGGCATCAAGGCGTGGAAATATAAAGTGAAGGCTTAGGACATTTCAGCTGTATCAAAGTTATGAATTCTGCCTGAATTCATGAGGCTGCTGTATTATTTAATGCCTCACTGTATAAAGACTCAGAGCTTTGTTTCAAAATTTATGTTGTCTGCTTCAGGTCTGAGCTTAAAGAGTTTTGAGAGGAGCAACCCAGTGTCACTTACTGAATGATCTGCTGGAGGGAGGTGAGGATGCTGACCTGGGCAGAAGGCAGAGGAAATCTGGCCTCTGCAAGTGACTGACAGCAGTGGAAAAGCCCCAGCAGAAAGGAGTAAAGGCAGATGTGTGCTTAAGGGCTGTGAAGAGGGGACATATCTGGTGATGGGAGGAGTGGTTACAAACGCACTGCGGGCAGGAATCGTGCAGCAGCCCATGCCCAGGGAGGCCAAGAGGCAAATGACAAAATTAAAGCAGAAGCCAAGTGCTGATGTGGGTTCTGAAGGGCTCAGAATCGCCTGGAGATGTTGAATATGCCACTTAAATCTGTGTGCACGCTCAGCCTGTGGGTGAGTAAATGCCTCATGATCCCTTCTGCCGTCCTCCGAGAGCCCTGTGCGCAGCGCGCCCGCTCGGGCTTTATTCCTCAAGGGTTAAACTAGAAACTGAAGTACCCTTGACTTAGAGCTCAAGTGAGGGTGGTTTTGAGTATCCAGCAGTCTTATAGCAGCTGGAATGTGGAGTCTCATTCCTGAGCAGTAAAACCCGTGCACAGAAACCCTGTCTGCAGAGACCCATTCACAGCAGCTCCCGGGTTTATGTCGGTCGTAAGCCCTCCAGTATTGATCAGAGGGGTTTCGAGGGTCCTGACCTACATAAAAGGAAAAGTGGTCTTTAAATACTAGATAAAATAGCCACTTAGAGTTTCACCACTACGAGGATTTTTTGCTTCCTGGGAGCAATGTCTTGGCACTTGCAGACTGTAGAGCTGCTTGAGGAATGAACCATGATGGATGAGCACACACAAATAAAATACTGACCCCAGCTCAGAGCTTCTAAACTCTATCAAAATCCCTCTGGCTGGTGTTTCACGCTGGTCAGGTTTTGCTGACAGTAGGCACAGGGACCAGAGCAGACACTTCACACTTTATGAGAAGTAAGAAGAAGAAAGACTTCACCCTTGATGAGAAGTAACCACGTGAAGTCAGAACATTCCAAGAGCAGAGGCCTCCTTTGGCTATTTCCAGCCAATTAACATTGTATAAGTCAGCGCAGGCATCTCGGGTGGGAGATCTTCCTGGGATGCAGGAGCTGGGACACTGACCTCTCCACACCCATCAGGAGCCAGGGCTGCCCACAGCCTCAGAGCTCACTTATGTCTGGCCTCAATAAGACACCAATACAGAGGTATCCATAAAAGCTGCCTTTCAGGTTATATTGAGTGAAAGGATGGTTTTCTTTTACCCTCCAGGGTTTACAGTGGGGATTTACACACCTAGTCTGGAGAACAGCAGGTTTTGTGACCCTGTTCACCAACACATCCACACACATGGGCCAGTTTTCTTTATTTTTGGCTGCCTTGTGGCTTTATTTTGTCTTCGGTCTGGTGACTCTGTCCTGCAAAGGAAGTGTATTTAGGGAGGTACGTCTATAGTTGCAGCCTTTTCATCATGTTCACTTTCCCCTGTACACAATATTTAACTGCTACTGCTGGAATGATTCTCCAATGGTTCATATTACTAATTATTGAACACCCATTACAATTAAAGTACTCTCTTCTTTGTAACCCTGGGGATAAATTTTAGAGTATTAAGACTTATTTCCTTTTTTCCAAAACCAGTGCAAAACTGAATTTTCTGTGTTGCCCCTGGGTTTCACACTGCAAACTTGGTCAGTCAAGCATGCAAAAATCTGGTGAAATAAACCCTGGAGACCAGGTTTTAAATGGCCCTTTCACCATTCAGAATTCTCTTCTGCTGAAAGTGGTTGCCCAAACTCAGCACACAATGTTTAATAATAATTAATTACTCTAAGCCAGATAATGAAAAAAGTGTATGGACAGACTCCATGTACACATACCAGTTAAAAGCACTAAATTTATTTTCTTCTGGTGCAAACCATCAGTGATCAAATTTCCATTACCCAGTGATGGGCGTGAATGGTCAAGAAAAATACTTTGTCAACAGAATTCCAATTAGAGATCTGTGAGTATCCTGCTTTAAATATGGCAGAGTAAGGAGATATTTTCCCAAGAGGATGGTCCTCTGATGAGTAAGCATGGTTCTCAGTATTTCACTGTAGCACGTATTTGGCAGGAACAAGACTGGTGAAACAAGCCTCTCTCAAGTGCCTCTGAAGAGAAAAGTGGTTTCCTTTGTAAATGAGTCAGTCCTGCTCTGAAATTGTTCTCTAAAACATGGAGAAGCTTAAAAGTATGGTGAGACTGTCTCCCAGACATGACTTTTCATGCTGTATTTACAGCATTATACTATTTCTTCCACTTCTTCTGATTTGGAGGTACTGCTTGGCTTTGGATGGTTGGTTGTGCCAGGTGAAGGGTGATGTGAGAAGCTACAGAGCATAATCATTCCTTGGGAAGACATGAGCAGCCATCCTTTCAGCTGGAGAAGAGGCAGGGTTGGGTTTGATCCCACAGATGAGGGTGTCAGGAGAGGGGAGTGCTTCTGACTTCACTACAATCTTCATGCCTTTCACAATCACATAACTTTTCTGGGGTTTGCCTCAAAATTGTGTCTTAGCTACATCACACATGAGTTTGAGATATAATTAATGTTAATAAAGCCCATTATGTAAAATTAGCCATAGACAGGAGATTCTTTAAAAGGTGAAATCATAATAGTCATGATCAGAGCGTCTGTGTTGCTGGGAAACTGAGAGCTGTCCTGGGCTGCTCCTCAATATTTGCCTTTCATTACAGATCTTTCCCCCCTACCTGTGGAAAAGGAGTTTTAAAGGAGAGAAATGAAGATGACTACAAAGAAAAGTCTTTCTCTGAGCTTTGGTATTTTTTGCAGTTAGGTCTCGTGTCTGGCAGGTAAAAGACGTGGAGATTCCTTAGCACTGGTGCCCTGCAAGGAAAAACAGCAGCAGCACAGGTGGGTGTAGGGCATGATACTTGTTTGTTTGGGAGTATTTTTTGGGGATCCTCATTGCTCACTTTTCCATTTTGTTTTCAGAAATTTTGGGGTTGGTTCCCAATCAGGTGTTGAGTCTGCAAACCCCTCCATTTCTCAGCCATCGGCCTGCGAACACGTCCTTCAGCCACTCCAATATCTGTGGATCTGCCACGGGCATTTAGGTGCAGCCTTCAAATAAAGCAGCTGCACACTCTTGAAAAACCTGCAGCAAAAGTACATAAGCTTAAAAATAATCACACAAGTGGCGTATTCAGCTAATCAGGAGTTCCGATTGTCCCGGCGTTTGTGCGCACAAATCAGTTGTGTTTCGGAGGCTGAAGCAGGGAGTCACCACTGGAGCCTGATTACATATTTTAAGTGCTGCCTGATTGAATTAAACTCGGTGCTGTCTATGGCTGATTTTGAGCAAATGGGAAAAATCAGAAATGCAATCCAGACACTTTAAGCTGATCCAGATTTTGAGAATGAAAAATTCAGGACTCAGACCTAGAAAGTTTTGTCCTGAGGCCCCTGTCTTCAGAGTGGACTGATTCAAAATCTTGCAAGCAGATTCTCTGGGCTATTCCCTGGTAGTAAACTTACATTTGCTTAGAAATAAGTGACTTAGTTCTTTAGGGCTCTGGAAGGCTTGTGTCCTCAGCACTGAGTTCACCATAACAAAGTGCTAAACCCCTGAGTGGTTTACTTAGACACAGAAATAGGCATCAGAAGGTATTTCGTCAGTTCCTACAGTGCAATCCAACCTTTGCAGGTTGGCACACGTATTCTCTTTCAGCCTTTTGATTAACTGCATAGTACCAAAACCATACGTATTTATAGCTTGCAGAATTCGATAAATTCTCCAGATGTGGCTTCCTTTAGTTATGCTGAGATGACTGGAGATCAAAGCCTTTGATCTTCAGCCTGACTGAAACCTGCTGCTGATGTAAGTCTAGAAAATGATGCAGTGAGGGGAACTGGCCACTCTCAGCTTGCCCCAGAAGCATCTCAAACAAAATGTATGGGAAGAAACTTTGTGAAGGATATTTCTATACACACCATTGAGTCTCTACTCCTGAAAGTACAAGGCAGTTTTCAATGAACCTTTTACCCTTAACAACATATTTAAATAGATTGATTTTCTGTTCCAGCTCAGAAATGATTTAAGACTTTTCAGTGCATGCATATCCTCTATGATACACAGAACTGGCAGGAAATGTCATCATGAGCTAGTTTATAGCCTCAATTAAGGCCATTTCCATTGCTCCAGATGTGTAAAGCAGACTTATAGCTGAGCTCCTGATGTAGTGAACTCCTAGGCTCAGCACTGCCAGCTCAATGATATCTTCTTCATGACCCTTGGAAAAAGTGATGAATAGCCAGGGAATTGCAAATTCAGACTGAATTCTGGCAATAAGAACACTTTATACAAGTCTTAGCCAGTTAGGCAGATAGCACAGTCTGAAAACCCTTATCTGGTACCACAGGCTCCTCTAGCAACCCCAGCTGCAGAGCCATGCAAAGTACTGTGTGGCCACTTCTGCCTGTCTCTGCAGCTTCATAAGCCCCACAGCAAGGCCCTAAACCCTCAGCTCTTTGGGTGATACTGCCAAGAGAGTTCTGGCTCCCACGGCCAAGACTTTCACGAGCTGTTTGCTATAAAAGAAGCTGGTAACAAAACAAAACACACACAAAATAAATCCCAACCAACCAACAACAACCAAAAAAAACTCACTCAAACACCTTACATTCAAACTTCGGTAAAATCAGAGAATGGACAGATTTTCGTTGGAGAGAAAGGGCAGCAATCTACTATCCTAGAGAGAGCACAAGAAATGCAATTTATTTACTAAATCGTAAATTCTTTATCAACATCAGAAGAAAGAACTATAATTTTAAGATTACTGAAAATTATCATAAAGGAATAGCTCAAATACATAAGGGAAAATTCAAATTAAAAAGAAAGAAAACCAAATGCAGCCAGCAAGAGACATCAGGGACAACAAGAAACAGTCCTTAAGCCCATTAATAATGTGAGGAAGAGCAAATAAAAGGTTTGCCCTGCTGAGTGGTTTGGACTAAATGATCCTTAAGGTCCATTCCAACACCTTAAAATTCTGTGATTCTATGCTTCTATGATTCTATGAATTAATGTCTATTTCACCAATATTCAGTAAAAAATAAATAGTGAATAAGAGTTTACGAAATTAATACTAAGAAAAATAAATATTTCAGCACAGATTAGGGTAAAATCATGTTAAAGAATATTTAGATAAGTTAGAAATTTTGAAATAGGCTGGGGCTGACTTAATCTTGCAGTCCTTGAAAAACTGTAATCTCAGAACTATCAGTGGTATCTCTGAATTCATGAATGGGCTGGGGTGATACCAGAAGACTGATGTATTGGCTATATTTAAAAGGTGGGAAAGAGGAGAGAAAAAATAACAGGAGAATTGTACAACAGTCAGCTTACCCTCAAAATCCAGAAAAATGCTGGAGCAAATAGACACATACCTGGAAAATAAGAAGATGAGCAACATCTAATACAGATTTGCCAATAACAAATCATGTCACAGTGCTCTAATTTAATTTTAAAGAGTAAAAGGCCATGGGGATAGAAGAAAAAGAGGAGATATCAAATACATTGACTTCAGTAAGGCTTTTGACACACTGATGGTGTTCTGCTTTTTGTCCCTTGCAGAATTTCCTTTTCTTATATAATTTCTTTAAAAAATAATCTAGAGGAAAATTAAAATCTAATATTAAGCAATTTAAAAGACCCTTTTAAGTTTAATGATTCAATATAATGTATAAAACAGAGGATAAACATTAGAATTTGTGAAGGGTGCCAGGACAAACTTCCCCACTCCTCTCAAGAACTCTTATGGGGGCTCACACCCCTCTTAGGTGACGAGTTGTTTGTGTTTGTGCCATCCATGAACACAAGGAAAGATGTGAGGAAAGAGATGTCTTCCCACTGCAAGGCTTGCCTTAGGTAAGGAGACACAGCCACCCTCTTTTCTCTTTTTTCTGGTGTGGGTGTTTGGTTGGTTGGTTGGTTGTTGGTTTGGTTTTTTGTTTGTTTGGGGGTTTTGTTTCTTTTTTCTTTTTTTCTTTTTTTTTTCTGTAAGTCTGCTCTTCTCAACTACTCTGTTACAAACTCACCTAATGGACACCACTGGAAATAGGGAATGGAAAAAGGGTGAGACTGTAGAGAATGAACAATCATCTTGTGTTTGAAATAAGCACAATGCAATAGTGTGGGGGAAGCAAAGATGAGCACAGTAGAAATAGTCAGCAGTAAGCAGAAAGATAAATGACCAGTGAACAGCTTACAAGCCAAAATATGGCCCTCTGGAGTTGAACAGAGTGAGTAATGGGCACTTGCACCAGGTATAATGTGAGGTCTGAGCCCTCCAACCTCTCTGGACTGCTCAGCTGAACTGAAGCCAAGAACAAGAGTGGTTTGTTGTCTTCTGCAGGGCCCAGGTATTGCCCTCAGACTGCTGTTCAGTCAGCACTGTGCCTCTCAATGGAACAGACTTGGCCCTTCAGCCTTTATGTGATGTCCTGCTGTCATGCCAGACCCAGCAGCACGCTATCACCTTTTGCAATTTTATCTCCCTATATATTTTTATGGCATCACCCTCCATCCCACTCCACCTGTCTGTCCTCATCCCTCTTGGCCTGCAGCTCTGGAGCCCAGAGCTGCCTCATCATTACCTCTATCTGTAATGAAAAAATTTTACAGTCTCAAAAAGCCCCAAACCCATATGGTTCAACATCTGATTTGTTTCAAGTCACTTAAGTCACAAGTAGAAAGCCCCCCCTTGCTCATATGCCTAGGAGTCAGGGTGTGGATTTCCCCAAAAAAAAGTCTCCTGTCTGCCTTTGAAGGGAGCAGCTTTGCCTTTGATGTAGCCATGAGCGAGGAGCTGGCCTTGTCTCACAGTGTGTTTCCTTCATAGATACCTTGGCTGTTGGGCATTATTTACAGTTCATATAGAAAACTAGAAGCAGAGTCTTACAATACATTGCTAACCTGCCCAGGCTGGATTTAGTAACTTCTGAAGCATGGTGTAGATGCAGGTATGGGTAATGTCACACACAGGGATAGATATCGTCACATATTCTTCACTTTTAAGGCAAGTGAATGTTCTCACTGTGCCAGGCTGCAGGGTGAGGTGTGGGCACTAACAGACATTAATGACCCTGAGCAGCTGGGGACACCCCTCACCCTCTGCCCTGGAGCCAATTTAAGCTCAGCCCAGGACCCTCCATCTCCCCCTGAGCTGTGTCAGGAGGTGCTGGGCTCCAGCTCAGCCACAGCCTGTGCTGGCTGTACACCCCTCCCTCACATCTATGGGCCTTCTGCCATGATGGACCTGCTTGGGAATTGCTGGATGGTGTCTGACCTGGATTACCTTCACTGGATCTCACCTTGACCTGTGGCATGTCCTTCGAGCTGCCCCATCTCCATAAACTTGCCTGATGATGAAGGCTCTTGGTTGAGCCTGGCTGTGACCTGTGGGTCTGCTCTGCTCCCCTTGCTCAGGTACTGAGGGCTTTGCTGTGTGTGTTACCAGGCTGGGCTCCTGCCTTCCAACCCTCTAAGCACTTTTAAACCTTAAATCTCTTTGTTTAAAATTAAGATTGGTAAAATGACTCGTGGCAGAAGCTGAAGAACTCAGTAAAATATGACTCTTCCGCAGGACTACAGGGCTTGTGCTGGGGAGATGATGCTGTCCAGGACCACCTTCTAGCTGGTAAATGAAAATTTTCTTTTCAGGGTTGGTGGATTAAGTTTACTACTGCAGTGTGGGGTGTGGCATGCCCTTTTTTGGGTGCAGGAGGGCAATTAAATGTTCAAAGGGATGTGGAGCGTTCAGATGTGCCCACAGACTCCAGCTGACACAGGACCATCACATGCTCCCAGAGTTCTGTATGCCTGAATATTATGAATTTTTAAAAAGATAAAAATTACATTTATAGGTGATATGAATGGTTAAAAACACAGGTACTGTGTGTCTACGTTGTCAGTCTGGAAGATGTTGCCTGACCCCCTGGCATCCTACCCAAGACTGAAACCCAGGGGCAGAACTGGAAGGGAGGCAGAGTCAGTAACATCTGTGAAGCAGTCTTCAAATGTCTGACATTCTCCTAAAGAAGGCTACATGATATGGAACTGATGCATTTTGTTCTGCTGTATAATTGGACTGATCAATCCAAATAACGGAGGGTTTATCCCAAACTGAAGGTGAATCTAAATTCTGACAGTTTCTGCCACCCATGGCTTGCTTTTATACTTTCAACCATTTCTGCTGCCTTTGCTCCCCTCCCGAGTCGAGGATTTGTCTGTGAGCACTGCAGACCTGCACTGTTGTCTCGTGGTTAGTCAGTCGAGCATTGCTCCCACCTTTCTGCACCTGGGACACACCCAGTATTTTGTCTGGATTAATCACTTAGCTGTAAGTTACAGTCTCCTGCATCCTAACCTTGGCACTGAGCTCTGTCAGGGGGGAAGAAAACCTCTTTTCTGATTATTAAATTGTCTATCCAAAGCTGAAGAGTGTGTAGCAGCTGAAATGCTGATAAAAGCACTAAATGTGGAGCTTGCTAATACAAAGCTATAGCAGCAATTTAGCTCGTTATCAGGCAGTAAATAAGACTTACCTGCTATTCTTTGATCAACCTTTTTTCTGTTACAAACTGCATGTGTTGACAAATTATGTCACCAAAAAGAAACCCAAGTCTTTGATGAAATAACAGGAAACATGCATGTGCTGGAAGTTTAAAAATCCATTTAAATAAACTGCTTTAGGATTTTGGATATTGGGAGTGTTGCTTAAGGTGCATGAAGAAAGACTGGGCTGGACATGGGGGGCCAGGAGAAGCTGGAGTGGCCTCAAAGTCACCCTGAGCCCCACACAGGTTTCAAGGAGTGTTTCCAGAACACTGGAACTGCAGCCACCAGACGTGACTGATTCTGCTTTGGGTTTGTAACAATAAACTGGCAGTTTCTGTAGATGGGTGGACATGGATGCTTCTTTAGAGGAGAGGTGCCTCGAAGAGAGCGGCACCGTGCAGTACCTCATTGTGATAAGCAACTCTTAAAGGGTGAGATTTGGATCCATAGCTCTGACACGGTAAAACTTCATTATTATTAGAATGCTAACAGTGGTGCTTGAAGGGTCCAGTGGAGCTTAGACATGACTCTTGGTCAAATTCCAGCTTTCTGAACCATTTCCCAGAATATTAGACAGGACTGAAACCAATACGTTTCCACGGCTGCTTCTTGAAAAACACGGCCGGAGAGCCAAGTGAAACGAGACACCACAACAAGGGAGAAGTGTGAAGCTGGAAAGCACAGATTTGGACCTGAACTCCCCCAGGGTCTGGAGGTTTTCAGAGCCAAATTCTTCATTTGCTCCATCTCAGAATGTGAGGCTGCCCCTTGCATCCTCCCTGCCTTGAATTCTTCCCAACTGCAGGAGAGAGGCTGGGACTCTTTCTGAGGTCGGTTTTTTCTGCTGTAACTGAACTCTGCAGTCAAAATCTCTAAAAGCTGGTTCTTTCCTAACTATAGGCATGTGATTGAGATTGGCTTCTGTCATGTGTCTCAGACTGTACCATGCTGAGGTCCAGCTGGCTCCTTACCCTGTCTCCAGCAGGCTCCGTCTCATCCTGTCTCAGAGGCTGCAGAAGATGATCCAGGAGATGTGGTGGTGGGCATGTGCACAAAAGCCTGTTCCCCAGGAGTTTTTTTCTCCCCCAGATATGTTAGTCTAATACTAATGGGGATGGGCTCAAAACTTGATCTTTACCCAGGCTGTGGCTCTGGATATACAGATATATTTACCCACCCAGGACTTGGGGCTCTCCTTGGTTGTTGCTGATTTATGAGCATCCAGGATCTCTTCCAGTAGATCTATCAGCACACTTTATCAGTTTTGAGTTCACCTCTCCACCTTAATGAACATTAATTGACCACTAGATTAGATACTAGGAAGAAATTCTTCCCTGGGAGGGTGGTGAGGTGCTGGAACAGGCTTTCCAGAGAAGCTGTGGCTGCCCCATCCCTGGAAGCGTTCAAGGCCACGCTGGAGCAACCTGGTCTAGAAGAAAGTGTGGCAGGGGGTTGTTATGAGATGGGCTCTAAGGTCCTTTCTAGCCTAAACCATTCTATCATGATTAATTAAACAATATTACAGTTAAATTATCCTTTATGTCGTAATATATTCAAATTAATAATAATTAAGCCCAGAGGAATTAAA